>CM018697.1:82227279-82510567 GCA_009363875.1 Mikania micrantha
TGTTTTACTTCAAACACATTTGTCTTATGATATGATTACTGGTATATTTGTCCAATATTAAACCAGACAATACATAACTTCTAAACAAGCTTTATGATCACTCATGTTTTCTGATTGAGTTACCCATTTCATTTTGCCATAAAGATCAAAATCAATTAATAACTCATTTCTGCATATCTTAATACCAGTCATCATAAATTCCATAAGATTCCAATTTTATTATCTTTTTTGTATTTTCTTGTTCTCCAAATGGACGGCTTCAGCTAGGTTCGTCCCAGCAATATGGCACGTATATGGAATCGAACTTAATTTGTTTATGTATTTTCTCAAGCTTAATACCAGCTTGCCTTTGTTTTTCTTCAAGCTTAATACCAGCTTGCCTTTGTTTTTCTTCAAGCTTAATACCAGCTTGTTTTTGTTTTAAACCTCATTTGATTCTATGATGACCGGTGTATGCTTGATTTGAGTCAAAAACTATTTCTCACTTAAGGTTTCTATAAAACGGATCCCACAAATCAGACTTTCTAAGTTATCACAAGCTGTTATTCATTTTGTAAAGTCAGCCTATCAGTACATCACATCATAATTCTCTTGTATGTTCAGCTTACACATTCAACTCAGCTTTTATGACATGATAGATTAATGTATCACTTTTTCAAAGAAAGACCATCTCAATTTTTTTTACTTTTCAACTGTTTTGTATTTTTGAATTTTTTAAAATGTTTTTGGTTTTTCAATTAGCAACTATCTCCCCCTAAAAACCTAAAACATAAAATCTTTTTGAGTTTTGATTAAATAAAGAAATAGACAAAACAGAAACTACCTAAGAAAAGACGATGATCATCTGGTAGATGCAGATGAAGTAGGACTTCATCCTTTTGAAAAACACCATTGGCGATAACAGATATAAAAATCTGGTTTATCAAAAGCTTTGTGAAAAGATCGGCTTTCTGGTGATCGGTGTGGATTTTAACAACATCGATTAGTTTCTTTTCAAAATAATCACGTATGAAGTTATATTTAATGTCGATTTGTGTTTTGTTTTAAGTGCTGAACAGGATTCTTAGTGACAGCTATGGCAGCAGCAGAGTATTATCAACATATATAGGAGTGTTAGAAAAGTGTAACCCATAGTCCCTGAGTTGCTGTTGTATCCAGATGATTTGAGAACAGCAACTGCCAGGTAACTAATCGGTTTCCAAAGAACTGACATCCCGCAGATGTTGACTTGAAATCTCTCTTGCAGCCACCATAATATGAGTCACTATATGCAGTAAGCTCAAAGTCATCATCATTAGGGTACCATAAACCAAGATTTGGTGTACCCTTCAGATAACGCATAATCCTCTTGACAGCAATGAGATGGGAGACTCTTGGTTTTAGACTGATAACGTGCACACAAGCATGTGGCAAACATGATGTCTGGCCGAGAAGCAGTGAGATACATAAGAGACCCAATCATTCCTCGGTACAGAGTGGCATCGATTAACTCCCCCTTTTCATCTTGTGTAATCCCGTGATTGACAGCCAGTGGGGTACCAGCAGACTTTGCATCAGACATACTGAACCGGCTCAGAATGTCACCAACGTATTTGGTTTGATGAATGAAAATCCCTGCCTCAGACTGATCCACTTGTAATCCTAAGAAAAACTTCATCTCTTCCATTGAGCTCATCTCAAATTTCTCTTTCATAACCTTTTCAAAATCCTTGCACAGACTATCATTTGTGGACCGAAGATGATGTCGTCCACATAGACTTGCACCAAGAGTAAGTCACCATCTTTTTCTCGAATGAACAATGTACAGTCAATGACACCTCTTCTGAACCCGTTGTTCAGAAGGTGAGTAGATAGTGTCTCATACCATGCTCGCGGAGCTTGATGCAATCCATATAAGGCCTTGTATAGCTTGTAGACTTGGTCTCGATGTAATGGATCCTCAAACCCGGGAGGTTGACTGACATAGACCGTCTCACTAATCACACCGTGAAGGAATGCACTCTTGACATCCATTTGATAAACTTTAAACTTCTTAAAGGATGCATATGCCAAGAAAATTCGAATTGCTTCAAGTCGAGCAACCGGTGCAAACACTTCATTGTAGTCCAAACCTTCTATCTGTCCGAATCCCTGAACAACCAGACGTGCCTTGTTTCGCACAATGATCCCGTGATCATCTTTCTTACAACGAAGAACCCATCTAGTGCCAATAACTTTTGCACCTTTTGGTCTGTCAACAAGTTGCCAGACACCTAACTTTTTGAATTGTAAGAGCTCTTCTTGCATGGCATCAACCCATGATTCTTCTTTTAAAGTTTCAGTGACAGTACGTGGCTCAACTTGGGAGATGAAGCAGGAATGAGCACAAAAGCTTACATCTGCAAAATCAAGAATGTCAGCAAGACCTCTTGAAGAAAGCTGATTTCTTGTCTTAACCCCATCCAAAGGACTTCCAATGATGTTTTCTTGAGGATGAATGCGATTAATTCTTCCAACAGGATGAGCTGGAACCTCAACCTGAGGATCAAGGTTGTTCAAATTCAAATCCTCAAGATCTGGTACAAGTTCGTCAACAGCTGGTTCGGGAGCAGCAGGCTGAACGGGATTGTCATCTGTGTCTGAGCTGTCATCATTTATCTGTGTTGTTGGAACAGAAGCAGAGGAAGGTTGCATAGGTTCATCAGGTGCATTATGTGCATCATATAACATTTGAACTGCAAAATCTTCATCTGAGCACATGGGAGGCATATTGAAAGAATCAAAGAGGCCAGAATAATCAAACATCCAGTCTGGGCCTTTTCCAGGTAGGGGCATAGAATATTTCTGAACATCAACATGGTACCACTCCTCCACATTATGAGTCAATGTGTTGTAAACTCTTTTATTTGGAGTACTGTACCCAAGAAAGTACCCTTCTTCTACCTTCTCATTGAACTTGCCCTGCTCGTGTTTCTTAAGCATCGTGCACGGTGCACCAAATGGTTCAAGATACTTAAGATTTGGTTTTCTGTTATGGAGCAGTTCAAAGCAAGTCTTCCCATGTCTTTTCACAATGAGAACCCGATTCAGTGTATAGCAAGCATTTGCTACAGCTTCATTCCAGAACTGAACCGGAAGAGATGAATCAGCAAGCATGGTCCTAGCAGCCTCAATCAATGTCCTAATTTTTCGTTCAGCAACACCATTCATCTGAGGAACGTATGGAGCACTAAATTGTTGCACAATACCTCGTGCATTGCAGAAATTTTCCATAGTATGATTTTTAAACTCCGTCCCATTGTCTGTTCGAAGCTGACGAATCTTGAGCTTATAAAGTGATTCAAGTTTGGTGACCAACACTTGAATACATTCAAACGTTTCAGATTTCTCCTTTAAAAATAAAACCCAAGAATATCTGGAATACTCATCAGTGATGACAAGACAATATTGATCTCCAACTATACTCTTGCGATTTACAGGACCAAACAGATCCATATGGAGAAGCTCAAGAGGAACATTGATTGAATGAAACTTTTTCAGTTTGTGAGACTGCTTGGTTTGCTTTCCTTTCTTACATGAGACACAGATATCAGACAGCTTAAAATACTTCAGACTAACTCCCTCAATCAAATTGTTGTGTATCAAGTGATTCATCTTGCGTAGACTCAAATGACCCATCCTCTTATGCCAAAGAATTGAATCTTTTTCAGTTTCCTTTGACATAAAACATGAAGCTGTGGAGGATGTTGTTGAAGCTGTGGCCATGTTGAGAACATACAAGTCTTGCTTTCTGGGGGCTGACATCAAAACCCAGTCTTCAGGAATTTTCACACCTTGTTTAAGAATGTAGCAGTTGGAATCATCAAATAATACTTTATACTCCTTGTCACAAATTTGTGATACTGACAAAAGATTGTTTTCCAGCTGCTTGACATATCTGACTTTGTCAAACGAAACTTGCCCATTTGTCAGAATTCCCTCTCCTGTGATGAACCCGCCTTTGTCACCGGCAAAAGCTACATAACCACCGCGAACTGCATTCACATTGGTGAGTAAAGAGATATCACCAGTCATATGCCTGGAAGCCCCACTATCAACAATCCAATTGCTGTTAAAACCAGCTTTTAGGGCAACCTGCACAAAAATGAAACATTTAGTTCATTTTGGGAACCCAAGCCTTTACAGTCTTGGGTTGACCCAAATAGTCTCGGATCCACACATCGATCCATTTACCATCAGGAACAGCCTTGTCTGAAATAGATGGAATTGAAGTCTCATAAGACTTGACTTTCCAGACTGTATTTTTACTGAAAGAGTTTTTTAAGTAAATGGATGATGAGTTTCCAGATTTTGTTTGATAATCATGAAGAACTTTGGGAACATCCATGTTCACCAACTTCCCTTTACCCTTGTCAAAAGATTTAATTGGTGTTTGCTATTTGGATTTCAACTGAATTGACTTAGATTTAGATTTAACAGCTTTGACAAAAATTTAATTTAGGTTTCTGGATGATGCAACCTTTTGTCTAAACAACTGTGGGCAAGATCTAACAATGTGCCCAGGTGCACCACATTCAAAGCAAACTCTTTCACCCTTTTTATGAAAATGTTTTAATTCAGAAAAACACTGCCTTTTTGGTTTAAAAACACTTGTTTTAGGCGTGTTCTGATTAAAACCCAAACCCTTATTTCCATTAGGAACAAGATTGTCAATCTTGTTTGACACACAAGCTTCATTTGCTTTTGAAGCTTTTACAAAGTTTAAGGCTTGATATATTTTAGAAGAGGATATTGGGTCTCCTTTCATGACTGTGGGTGTCTTATCATGAACAGCACAATCAGTTGAATGTTCAGATTCATCTTCAGAATCTGAGACCCAATCTTCAACAATTCCCTCCACAACAGATTCCTCTGACAAGGAAGAACCATCATCAGTAATCATCCCAATTGGATCGATTACTAATGGAGTTTTGACTTGAAAATCTTTAACATCTTTGTCATTTGGTGTATTGACAAAGGTGTTTAGAATTGGTGGAGGATAATTCTAATAGTTCACTTTTCCCTTTCCCTCCTGATCAGTACCCTTACTGATCATATGCTCAATAATGTATGAAGAGCTCTCATAGCTCTTGAGTTTCTGTCCCAAGGTCTCTTAGTCACACTCGACTATGGCTAACTTCTTCTTTATCTCATTGATGGTATTGAGATAAGAAGTGATAGCATCTTGCTTATTCAGCAATGCGATCTCAGCCTCGTGCAATTGTCTGTTTAAAAGATCAATTTTAGCTTGAAAATCTTTTTCATTAGATTTTAAAATTTTGTTTGCCTCAATGCACTTGTCCAGATCGTTCATCAAATCACTATTATGTGTCTGATAAGCAAGAACCTTACTTCTAAGGTCAACACAATTAAAACACTCAGAATGTGAAGATGAACAGTCAGTATATACCTGCTCTGACTCAGATGAAGCAGAAGATTTCACCATCAAAGAGAACTGAGTAGTGGATTCTTCAATTTCAGCATCAGATTCCTGAGTATCGGAGTCGGTCATGCTTTCAGACTCTGAGCTTGATGCTTCTGTTGCATTGATCTTTGTTTCCCCAGAAGTGCTTTCCTCACTAGAATCATCAATCTTCTAAATCTCAGCAAGACATGCTTTATCTTGTTCTCCTTGATCAGAATTGAATCTGAAATCCCAGTTCACACCTTCATCTTGTTGTACCATCAATGCTTTGCTTGCAGATGAAGAGCTAGCCTGAGTAGGAGAATCAATGGGAACCAATCTTCTTTCTGGATTTGCAGTAGAGGACTTCTGATACTGAAATGGATTCTTGTTTCTAGCTTTCTTTGGTTGCTTACATTGTCTAGCAAAGTGACCTTTCTCACCACAATTGTAACAAGTAACAGAGGCCATATCAAATCCAAACTTAGATTCCTTGTTGAGATTTATATCTTTTCCAGTTCTTCTCACGAACTCGTTAGCTCTCCGAACAGCACTGTCTAAGGCCCACATAATATCAATCCTCTCCATGTCATCTGGGTCTATATGAGAATAATCATCATTGGTCAGATAAGGATTGCCAATCTGTCCAGCTACTAACCCATCATATGAGCTGACAAGTGTAGATAGAAGACCCATGTGTTCCTTAGCAATCTCCACAGTGACTTTATCAAAATTCTCTGTCTTCAGACTAGTGACAGGTTGATGGCATTCCTTTTGAGAGTTGGAAGATGATGAAGACTGAAATGAAATCTGATTGGAAGATGGAGCTTCAGTAGTCTGAGACACGAAAGCAGTGTTTAGTGGTGCATTGGAAGAGACTCTGTCCACAGTGGGTGTAGAGTAGTACAGTAAAGGATCCTGAACTTGAGCAACTCTTTTAGCCTTCCACTTGTTTTCTATTTCTTGCTCTTTCAGCTTCTGGATAAAATCATTTATGTCCATGTTGCCCATCATCTCATTCTGCTTAAGAACCATCAGGAATGAATCCCACTTGGGAGGTAAAGCATCAGCCAAGCATTGAATCTTCTCTTGAGTGGTTGTCTTGACTTGATTATTGAACAGCTCACTGAGAAGATGATAGAATCTGGCAATCAGTTCATCCAATGATTCGTTACCCACATACATAAAACTGTTGAATTCCTTTCTGAGAGCCTTTGACTTGATATTCTTCAAAGCATCATTTCCCTCATATCGTTGTTGCAAAGCATCCCACAAATACTTAGACGATGTAAACTGTCTGAACTGATGCAAGATATCAGTAGCAATGGACTGAGATAAAATAGCATAAGCCTTCTTCTCATAATCATAAAGCTTTCTCTGAGGCTCAGTCATTCGTGTGACTAGCATAGGAGTTCCATCTTCATTAAGAGGCCTCAGATATCCTCCTTCAATCATCATCCATAAATTGGTATCCACTCCGTTGATGTGAATCTCAAACCGATACTTCCAGTGAGGATAATCGTCTAAAGATAGCAACTTGGGAGCTTTGTTGGAGTTTCCCGTCTCAGTCTCAGTCAACAATAATGTCTGAATGCGATGGTTCTGGTTTGCCATCAATGCTAAATCTTCCATTTAAACAACAATATTCAACACTTAGACAACTTTTCAAACTGAAGGCCGAATGAAGAGTTTAAGGGCGAATGACAGGGCCCGAATGAACTAAGTCTGATGAATGAGAGGCTGAGTATGACTATTAGGACGAAAGAACCTATTCGGTGAATGAGGTGTCGTGTAACATCTGTGCCGGAATCGTTACCGGAACAGTAATCTGTACAGTAACTGGTACATTAACTCAGGTGCAAACTAGGAGAAATACATAGAAGCTGTTAACATCAGATGCTAAACATAAACTATGACACGTTGTTTCTGAAATTCTGATTTAAACCTCATGGTTTGAACAGTCAGAAACGCTTCAGACAACAATGAACAGATACAGACATGCTTGATTTGAAACTATTAGGTGTAAACGTATGTGAGGATAATCAGAACAAAACTTTAACAGTTGTTGTTACATAATGCTAAACCGACGAGTTATTCGTATAGGTGACGATCTGTACGAATAGATCTGATAGTTTAACGATCTGAAACGATGACTGAAAAGTAGAAAACAAAAATCAGAAAATGAAACGTACGATCGTGTTCGTACAGTTAGCGCTCTGTACGAAAACGCGCGTAAGTGACGTTTTCTGACGAAACGAAACGAAGACGATTCGAACGATAATAAATATAAGGAAATAGAATATTTCCTGTTTTACAATTTTGAAACTCATCAGAAATAAATTTAAAACGAAACCATTTTAATTTAAAGTACGTAAATTACGCGAACGAAATTACGAAACGCTTAAAAATAACAAATTATGATAAATAATTTAAGGAAATAATATTAAACTATTTACTAGAAATAACCACCTTCTAAACATTTAAAATAAATTCTTTTATTTCTTTTACGTAATCACGCGCATTACGATCCGGAAACGCGAACTGACCAACCGAAACGAACCCGAACACCCTCGGGGTATTTAAAGACCAATTGATGGCATTTATTTCATTTTCTACCCAAACCCTCTCTCTCTAGCTTTCACCCGTCTACCCTCTCTCTCTCTAAATTTCCAATCTTCAAACGAGCATAACTTGCTCAAATCTCAACGAAATCACGCGTTCTTGGTGTCCACGCGAAGGTCTCGACTCCCTCTACACGGAAGTACAACCGATCTGAAATTTTATCTGGCCAAATTTCAGGTATGAAGCTTAGAACTTGCTGAAAAATAGGGTTTTCTGTAAGTTTAATGTACACAGACACATAATCGATTATTGGTCTTCTCCTTCGAACCATTACACCTTCGAGAAGCTTGTTTACATGCAGCAAAACCGTGAGGAAGACCAAACCAGAGGTTCGAAGTGACTTGATGGTGACTAACTCGATACAGGTTCGTGAGTTTGACGGCCGAACCTTGCTGCTTCAGGAACCACGAACGAACCTGTAATCTTACAGCCCTGGCCGAACCCTGCTTCCTATGAGACGAACCTTAACCCTTGGACGAACCCTTTAGGAGCCACGAACCCTTCTGCTCGTATGCCAAAGCCGACGAACCTTTGTAGCATGGGCGAACCTCCCATGCACGAACCATGCAAGAAGGAGGTGAACCCTACAACCGGCGAACCCCTATGACCATCAAACCATCAGCGAACCTATTGTTTTCCCGAACCTGCATAATAGGTTGCGAACCTTGCTGTCCTTTGGGCGAACCTTTCGATTTTGATACGAACCATGCGTAGGAAACAAAAACCCAGCCGAACCATTCACAGACCGCGAACCTAGCCACGTATGAACACCTGGATCAACGAACCTATGGCTGAGCAAGGTGGAGCCGAACCTTACTAACCAGAACATACAGTGGACCGAACCTTTGTTTAGGAAACAAATAGGTTCGCTGGAACCTTGAATCCCTCGGACTCAAGCCCAAGTTGCTGGGCCCAAACTCTTTTGGCCCAAAACCCTTCTATTCAGCCACGATGAAAGTCTGTAGGCCCATATACACCCACAATTGGCCCACTTAGTAACTTTGGTAGGCCCACGAAAATGTGATTGGCCCAAATTCAATCCTTGGCCCATGTTATTCGGCCCACACTTTAATCGACTAATAGGAGTGACATTCGGCCCACGTGAATAATGATTTAGCCTAACACTTAAACAAATCAATAATTACATTTTGTATGTAACTAAAATTTCATATTAAGTATAGTTACTACAAAGGTGGTAAGTGGGAGATGATGATATAAATTGGAAAGTGATAAAACATAGTTAAATTCAAGACATGTGAGAGTGATAATCTTGCATGTAAAACCTAAGTGTTATACTTAGAATTACAAATAATAACACATTGGGTTGTGTAAAGCATGAAATCAATAACAAAGTATACTAACATCAATTTAACTTGGTTAAGTGTTAACAAGAATCATAATCAATTACACTAGGGCCGAATGAAGACCAAAACTGAGACTCACAAGTGTTGGCCAGTCTAGGCTAACACATACATGCATGCAAAACACTACAACGAATACTTATGAGTCACAAACTATATGAAATTAATACAGGATCGTGAACATCACCACAAGTACAAACGAAGAGCGCGTGCATTCTTATATATTTTTACTTAGTCAACCCTACGACCATAAGGTGAGTTCATTTGTCCCTTTTCAAACTTATTTGTTTTACTTCGGGACTGAGAAGCATGTTATACATTTTAAACAAATGATTTATAAAATGCTTTTACACTTATTCTTGATGATTATGCTACAAACTTGAAGCTTAAACTAGATACTTAATGCTTATGCTATAAACCATATTTCTAAACTAGATGCTAAATGCTTATGCTATAAACTATATTCTTAAACTAGATGCTTAATGCTTACGCTAGAAACTATATTCTTAAACTACACTTTTGATGCTTATGCTATAAACTATATGCTTAAACTATACGCTTAATGCTTACGCTATAAACTATATGTCTAAACCACATACTCGATACTAAAGCTTGAATACTAATTCTATATGCTAATACTGAATGCTAATGCTAAATACTAATGCTACATGCTAAGGCTTAACAATAATGCTATATGCTAATGCCAAGTGCTAATGCTACAATGCAAATACTATATGCTTATCATGCTTAAATGCTCGAAATGCTTGAAGTGCTCATAATGCTATAAACTTTGAATGCTATAAACTTGTCATACTAAAGCAACGGTTTGGCCTCTCAGTGTTTGCCTCACCGGTTGTTAAACTTTGAATGCTATAAACTTGTCATGCTAAAGCAATGGTTTGGCCTCTCAGTGCTTGCCTCACCAGTTGTTAAACTTTGAATGCTATAAACTTGTCATGCTAAAGCAACGGTTTGGCCTCTCAGTGCTTGCCTCACCGGTTGTTAAACTTTGAATGCTATAAACTTGTCATACAAAAGCAACGGTTTGGCCTCTCAGTGCTTGCCTCACCGGTTGTTAAACTTTGAATACTATAAACTTGTCATGCTAAAGCAACGGTTTGGCCTCTCAGTGCTTGCCTCACCGGTTGTTAAACTTTGGATGCTATAAACTTGTCATGCTAAAGCAACGGTTTGGCCTCTCAGTGCTTGCCTCACCGGTTGTTAAACTTTGAATGCTATAAACTTGTCATGCAAAAGCAACGGTTTGGCCTCTCAGTGCTTGCCTCACCGGTTGTTAAACTTTGAATACTATAAACTTGTCATGCTAAGGCAACGGTTTGGTCTCTCAGTGCTTGCCTCACTGGTTGTTAAACTTTGAAGGCTATAAACTTAAACATAATGCTAAAGCTATAAGCGAAATGAATGGTAGGTAAGACGCTTAATTATCATTCACAGCAATGTCCTATGCGGCTTAGTATGAGGTGGGACGGCGTCTGGGCGGGTCGTAGGCTCGACTCAGGGGTATGCCCTATATATAAGCATACCGAGTTGGATGATACAGGTGGTGTTAATGAGATTAAGGTTGTTACCGAGGGGATGCATGAATGCTTTTGGGTTAATATCATAAACTTATAAACATGATGCTTTTAAACTAATATTGAAGCTAATAAATATGGATGCTATAGACTTGTAAACTTTGAAACCGTAAACTAAAGCTAGGATGAAGAATAAATCGAATGGTAGGTAAAATGCTTAATTATCATTAATAACAATGTCCTATGCGACTTAGTATGTGGTGGGACGGCGTCTGGGCGGGTCGCAGGCTCGACTCAGGGGTATGCCCTATATATAAGCATACCGAGTTGGATGATACAGGTGTTGTTAATGAGGTTAAGGTTTTACCAAAGAGGTTTGCAAAAGCTATTTTACAAATACTAAACTACATGAACTCACCAACCATTGTGTTGACTTTGTTTTCTTACATGATTTCTCAGGTGATGCACAGGAATAGGCTTAAGCTTTTGGATTGCATACTAGGATGCCAGTTAGCAGACTTAGTAGACTTTTGGAGAAGCACATATTTTGCTATGGATACGAATCACTTTTGATATCTTGTACATATACAAGATAGGAAACATATGATTGTTTTGTTAGGTTTACCAAGTTAAATTACTGAACATTGATATTGTAATTTAACTTTGTAATCCTATTTTAATGTTTGATTGTGCTTTAGTTATTCTTAACATTGATGCTATGTAAACAATCTGATCATCATGATTATCACTCACGATATCGCGCCCCAAGAACCTTCTGCACGACGGGGACTTCGATCCAACCCCGCCGGCTCGGGGTGTGACATGTCGAATGAGGCTATTTGCCGAATGAGGCTATTCGCCGAATGAGAACTGAGAATGAAGCTATTCGCCGAATGAGTAAAACGAATGGAGCTATTTGGCGAATGAAGATGGCGAATGATGCTATTCGGTGAATGAGACTGATTCGGCCAAACTTATTCGGCCGCCATGCTCATTCGGCCGATCTGAGGGTTTTGGCAACCAAAATCGTGATAACTTTCGATTTTGAGCAAATCTAAGTACCAAATTTGGTACAGAACTCCATGATACGATTATGAACCAATTGTGATAAAAGTTTTGACAAAAACACCACAAAAATCCACTGATCCTTAATGAAACAGTAACTTTAGGGCCAAGAAAATCAGGGTTTTTCAAGTCTCGAACCAACAATATGAGATTTAGTGATTTGGAATGGAAATCGAGCAGAATCAAGAGCCAAAGCTCTGATACCACTTTGTAGGACCAATAAGGAGCTCGGAAACAATCCGATTCCAACGAATATCTACTCGACAGCCTCTGGAATAGTGCGGAATCCTATTCCAGGGTTTTCCAATCGAAACCAACAACAACCGTGGTGATCCGAGTGCGTAGGAAGGACGTGCGAGTGAGAATCGAACACCACGGGTTAAGAATCGAACTTGGACGATCCATGGCCGCTCAGATCTTCTAGGGTTTGACACCAGGTGCTCTGGGAAGAAGGAGGGCTCTTAGAAGTTAGGTTTGAAATGATTTGAACTTGTATATATAAGCTGTCATCATTCGGCCGAATGACTCATTCGATCGCCTATGTCATTCGCTGGGGCATTCATTCGGCGAATGACTTCATTCGTTAGAGTCATTCGCCCGAATGGTCAGAACACATACTTAAACTTTAAACATTACTCAATCAAATCAAATCAAATAAACATATAATTAACATTAAACATTCAGAACAATATATAAAGACAACTTCCATTAATATAACTTTAATCTTTACATGATGATTAATACAAAATTGAACTAGGGACATTAATTGCATCAACATACCCCTCCTTCTTACTTGTCATACCCCTATATACAAAATATAATCTATAAATTAATCCAAAATCAAATTTAATCGTATGAATCCTAGTTTTGTTCAAATTCGATTGAACTGAGGCCCGATCATTGTTACAAACATAGGGCTTCCATTCCTCGAACAAAAACGAGTGTAATGGTGTATGAAACACCTACCTTAGCTAACTACTTCATGTTCGTTGCTTGATGAACCGAATTCGAACCGTCAAGCTCTTACAAGCATTTTTCTTGATTTGTTTGAGCTTATGAATAGCTTTGGTTTACGCAAACATTTTCGCAGAGGTTAAAGTAATGGTTGGGTTCAATTAATTTTAAGTTTTATACTCGTTTAATAGAGTTTAAGTCTTCATTCGACTACGGTTATTTAGGCTTAGATTTCGTATTGATTTGATTTTTAAACGATGAATTGATGATGATAACAATTATGTGATGTTTGTAGTTGTTTTAATTTCAAATCTTGATTGATTTTATCCGTTAACACGAGCTATAGAACGATCAGGTCGAAGGTGGGTATCCATAGATTTATAGTTGATTACGGGTAGAGTATGGTGAGGAAGAAGTTGAAGTTTGGAACATTTGCAAAAACAATTCCTCATGTTTTTGTTTAAAGTCGTATGAATCTTTTTAGTTAACAACAAAATACATAAGGTTTACTTGTATATATTTAAAAAACTTAAGGAAGGGGTACGACAAGTAAAAAATACAAAAGGGGGTATATTTAGCATCACCCTAAATTACTCATGTGATTTCAAATTTAAACATTTATAATACATATTGTACTTAGGTGAGATTACTTTTGTCAAGCATATGAGGGTAATTTGGTGACTTAAGGAATTTATGTGTTACAAAAGTTTAAAGTTTTAGAACATACGAATAATTTATGAAATTAGAGACCAAGAGTGAAATACTAACAAACTAAATAGATCATCTTAACAATTTACTCAAATTATATAATTATAAAAACATTTAAACAAATGCAATTAACATTTAAAAAGCATAATCATGCTTAAAAAAATGTAAAGTTTGGTTTTAATATTTTATCAATTATATTTTGAGAGGAAAAAAATTGTCCCAACCACAATTTGGTTCGTTAATTCATTAGATCCGACCGGCAACCAGCCTACTCAATTGAAGGTATTCCAATCGAAACAAACCAAACCAAATTTATCACCGGTTTCCTGTCTAACAGGCCAGTTTGGTCAGGTCGCGGAAGCATCGCAACTATTGGCATCGTTAATTTTGTTGTTGAAACTTTCTAATCGCCATTTTCATTAGATAAGATAATGAAATAAATATTTTAGTAGGAAACACACATAAATCCACAACGTGAGAGGGACAGGAGGCGGAATGTGATGGGAATAGAAAGAAAATCATGAATTGGAGAAAAGTATTGCTAAATTGCATCCACTAGTTAAGTTAACATTAAATTTTGATTCATATTGATTTTGATTTTTGAAAACAAAATTTTCAGTGATTTTGAATTTTCTAAATAAGGAAGAAGGGAGAAGCAGAAAGTTTTGATTTATTACATTCAAATCTTCAAATGTCAAAGCGTGAATCAAGAAATTGTTTTGTGATTTACCTATTCTTCATGATGGCCTGAAAAAATCATGTGAACAGAGTAACTAAAAAGTGGTCTTTAAATATAGATTTTTCTAAATACTAACAAGTGCTCACATGATGTGTCGAAAACAAAACACTTAGGTTGGTAATTTTTGCTCATAAAAAACTCATACATATTTACAGCTTGTTAAGTCAAATATTTTAATTCAATTTTAACATTTTTTATAATAATTATTAGACAAAAAAAAATTAATTTAAAAGTCAAATTTGTCAATATAGCAAAATGTTTTAAAAAAGTTAACAAGTTGTTCATTTGATATGAAAATTATTATGTATTAATACTATACTTATCTATATTTTTTTACAAAGCAATGTCATGTCGTATAGAAAGTTACATGTATTTAAAGAACCAAAACAAACTTGAAAAAGAAAAATTCTTTTATTGGAACCTTCCTACTATTTTACAAGAGGAATGCTTAATGTTTCTATATTAAGAATAGTCAAATGGTTTAATAGTTAAAACGCTCATAAATAAATGTTAAATAATTACCCCTTTATCCTAATAGGCTCGTGTATTCTATGGTCATAGGCGAGTTCATACGAAAAAACCCTCTTTTATTGTGAAAACCTCTCCTTTATTATGAAAATTATGGTAAAACTAAAAACTATGTAAAACTTTTTTTTATTGAATTTTTTTACAGATTTATAACATTATTTGAATCGTTTTTATAAGAATAAAAAATAAAAAAAGCGCCGTGAGATTTTTGAAAAATATATATATTTTGTAAAACCATATAAAACATATGTAAAGCTGCACACAAATGTTACGAAATATTTTTACATGATGTTACATATGTTTCAAATGGTTATGCAAAATATTTTTATAAAAAAACTCTTGACGATTTTTAATTATGTTTATAAAAATGAGCCAAATAATGTTACAAACCTATAAAATAATTACAAAAAAATTTTTTTGCATGGTTTTCAAAACAAAAGAGAGTTTTTAAATTATTCTTTATATATATATCGGAAGATTCATAAAAAACCTCACCATTTTGAAGAAAAACCAAGAAAACACATTATTACATACATATAACTTATTATTTATAGTGATTTATTTTTAACAATAGTAAATTACACTAGTGATGTAATTTACAGTGATGTAACACATTATTATATACATATAAATAATAATGATTTTTTTTCTTTAATTACGTTTTAATCTGAACTACATTTTATTTTATTTTTCTAAATATCTCGCTTTGCATAGATGTAATGTACATAAACATAACACATTATTTTGATAATTTTTCAAACATCAGTAAATTAAAGTAATGTAATACAAAATGAAGTAATATACGATGATATAATTTACGATGATGTAACACATTATTTTCAGTAATCTAATTTTCTATATAATTCCATTATAATTTTGACTAATTGTTTAAATTTTTTTCTCATATGTCATTTATTTACATTGATGTAACGAACATAAAAATAACATATTAATATGAATTTTTTTCTAACAATACTAAATTACATTGATGTAACATAACACATTAATTTTATTTTATTTTCTAACAATGATAATTACAGTTACATAATATACAGTGATGTAATTTTACTATTTTTAGAAAAAATTTCAAACTAATATGTTATATTTAGTCTCGTTACAATAAGGGATAAGCAAAAAGCCGGAAAAACAAACCGTACCCGGATTAACCGAAAAAATCGAACCAGAACCAAATTAAACGAAAAAACTGAACCGGAATTGAATTAACAAAAACAACGAACCGAAAAAAACCGAAACCGAATTTTTCAGTTCGGTTTCTGTTTTTCATATTTTAAAAACCGAACCGAACCAATTTTTAATCTTGTTTACAAATTAATATATATAGTTGGTGTTCGATCAATTAATTTATAATTAATCTATTGTTAAATATGTTTGTATTTTTAATATTGGGCATGGGAGAGAATAAAAAAGCAAGAAAAACAAAAAACAAAAAAAAAGCAAAAACCGACCTGTAACCGAATACTGAATGGTTCACAATAATTGAAAACCGATATGTCGGTTTTGATTTCAGGTTGTGCCAAAAATTGAACCGAACCGAACCGATCACACAAATAGTTACAATAATGTAAATACGGAGCATTAAAAAAACAAAAAAAAACTAGTCGGGACTATAACAAAATTAAAGAAAAAAATAAGACGAGTATAATGGTGCAATTTTTTTTTAAAAAAAAAAATATAAAAAAGTTAATGTATAAAAAATAGGGAGTAAACTTTATATAAAAGATTAGATAAATTAAAATATATTAGAATTTGACACTTGTCACTACCATATTAAATCTAGTTTTTTAAGTGGTTAAAAAATGTCTAAAATACCTTTCATATTAAAAAATGAAAAGTGACTGGTGGCACAATCTTATGCATTTACTTTTTAAATTAACCATTGTATGATAGTTAATGGGTTAACTCATTTTTGGTGGATTATATTTTTTTTCCTTTCCCTATATATGTATATATAAGGTTTTGTTAAACTAAATAGGTTATTATCATAAAAAGTTTAAGAAAGATCTTGAGCTATTAGATCATTAATTAACGGTTATAACTAAATCAAGTTATTGAAAGTTATTTTTGTAATTACTATTTTTGTTGATTTTTTATTGTGACAATCCGGCATTCCGGATTAACTCTGTTAACTCAAAAATTAACAGAAATGATAAGCAATCGCATAATATCAAACTAGAGGGATTAAACTTGAACAAAATAAGTTCATAAAAAATTTAGAATATAACAATTAATGTTAAAAATTATAAAATGTTCAATCTTGACTTTTTAAAGTCAAAATTCGTAGAGTTTATCAAATTAAAAACGAAATTCACATAAATTCGAGTTGTAACTGAAGTTTAACCGATAATAATCATCACATTGATGATTACTAACAACCATGGTACATTAATAACATCATAATTGTCAAAATTAAACCAATTAACGCTCATAATGATGCGATTCCAAGAGCTCCGGACAGAAGAATTTGATTTGAGGGTGGCCGAACTCAAGCTTGTAATCGATCTCTTTCAATTCAACATCAAATCAGGTAAAAATTTATACCTACAACACCTAAAAGTGCTTACTAAGAGTTAGCCTATATCAATTTGGGCTTGTAACATCGAATTGAACAAATTCAAACAATTAGGGTTCATATTAGAACCGAATTGGGGGTTTTGATCGAAATGGGTTTAAAAACTAAATTAAAAGGTACCTATAGCTTCAGAATACCTCAACTAAGCATAACCCCATCTTAATTTGAAGTTCTAATATCGAATTGCAAGAGTTTGGTTATTAGGGTTCATCATACAACACGTTTTGGGGTTTTCGATCTAAACGAAATCAAAAATCAAATTAATACTTACAGATAGATTCGATATCATTCATTCAATGAAAACTATGTGGCAATTGTATCAAACAAAAACGAATTTAAAGATTTCTAATTCTAGGGTTCTTAAAAGAAACGGATTTGGGGGTTTTGATTCAAATGAATGAAAAAATAAAATTAAATGGTACTCTCAGTCTCAGAATAGCTCGATTAACATAAACCCTATTTTAATTTTAACAACCAACATCGAATTAGGTGTTAACCGGTTCTAGGGTTTATGAGATTAAAAGGATTTGGGGATTTTGATGTAAATGGACTTGGTTTTCAAATTAAATGGTACTGATGGTTTTGAAATAACTTGTGTAATGTTAGCCCTATGATTTTGTTGAACAACATTAACGAATTTAAACGATTTTGAATGATGATTGGACTATACACGTTCGAAACTATGTTAATCTCAAATTGGAACGGTTTGTTGATTAACAATCAAATTAAAGGCATCTCTGAACTCGTTTGGATCAATGAAAACAAAGCCCTATGGTTTTAGGGTCGATCGGGTTCGATTTGGGGTCTAATTTGAACTAAATGGGTTCGGTATAATTAACAAAGGTGTGTGGGTTGTGAAGGTGAGATCGCGGGTTCGAATCCGAGGGCCATTGATTTTTTGGTTTTAAAACTATTTTTAGTATTTTTGTCATAAAACATTCGTTTTAACTCCGTTTCGACTCGTTCAAATTGCGTTGGAACCAAAATGGAATTACGAACAAGATGAAACAATAAAATCTATATCTTCAACCGAAAACACGATCGCGTATGTTACGTGTATCAAAATTAAATCGTATACGTTTTTACGATTTAAATAAACGAACTTAAATTCGTGCATGCCACTGTATGAAATTTCGCACGATCTAATATACGTGTGTTGACACGTATGTGATGACAAACACTATGTGGACAATTCGAATAACATAACGTTGTTATTATAACACAGATTATTCGTAGAAGATTATCTACGCGATATTTCAAACACTTGATCATTCTATTTGAACAGTAAGGTGCGTACACGGCCCCTTTTCACATTTTACTGTTTTGGGGGAGAAAACATGTGCAAACAAACGCTTTTGGATACATATCACTTGCATGAGTTAACTGTTTATTATAAGTGTGCATATAACACTCAAAGTCCTTACATATTGAACCGTTTAGTTTGCCGTAGTGCAAAGCGTGGTAGTTGAAGATAGATCTATTGGGTTTGACAAACCTCACTTGGTAGATGGGATCTACGCAAGCGTTTAACTAGCCAATTCAACATTTCTATTGTTTGTGTTAGACAATAATGCATGCAAACAGTCAGCTTCGGTGTTAACCACTTATGTAAATAGTACAATGACTAGCTATCATGACTATGCAATGTGTGATTATGTTATCTGCAACATTTACATTTCAAACTGTTGTTCAAACATTTGTGATTATTCAAACCTGTGTATGCACCAACTGTTGTGTTGACTTGATTTACATGTTTTCTCAGGATACTAAAACACCATTAAGGACGAGCATGGACTAGGATGTGGAGTCTCATGCATACATTTTAATTCAAGTGTTTTGAATTTGATTATTTAAGACTTTTAACTTGTAATTTACATTTGACAAAACATTATGTTTCGTGATTGGTTTTAAAACGCTTCCGCAAAAGTTAAACTATGATTTTACAAATTAAGACTGAATTATGTTTAAAAGCATATAGAGGTCTTTCGCTGTGTCTAATGACTGAGATCCTGGTTTGTCACGCCCTAAACGGTAAGATTCCGTTAGTTGAAATTTGGGGGTGTGACATTTATCAAGTTTCACACATTCAGTAAATGTTCATAATATTTACAGCAAAATTATTTTTTGAAAATATATATACGATAAGAACAATCATTTTTTGTAATCAATATTAGTATAATGTTGGTATATAAAAAAATAGTTTATTGCGTTTTTTGTACAAGTCATTGTATATTTTATTATTTCTGCTGAATGTTGTGTTTTACTGAAAAATTTAATATACAATAATGTTACAATGGAAAAAATCAAATAAAAAGTCTATTTTGCCTAAAAAGGTTAAAAATGATTTTTAAAACCTTGAAAACCGACCTAAAAAACTCTGATTAAACTCATTTTGATGGCGTTGGAATCGTCACATCGAACCCTACAATATTAGCTTTTAAATTTTAGCTTTAATAACTACTTTTAAAGTTTAGATTTTAGAGTTTGGTTTTTGGCTTTTTAGGTTTTATCTTTAGGTTTATGGTTTGTTTTTAAAGTTTTGGTTTTAGTATTTGGGTTTATTGTTTACAATTTAATGTTTGTGTTTTAGGGTTTAACAAGCCGGTTCCAATGATATAAAAATGAATTCAATCGGAGTTTGTTTGGGTCAGTTTTCATGTTTTTGAAAATCCTTCTTAGCCTTCTTAGGCATAATAGACTTTTTAGGGGAACCTTCCCCACTATTACAAAATACATAATATCAAACAAGAATGAAATTAATAACAAGTATGAATAACACAATAGTTTAAAAAAACACAATTACCTTTAAAAAAGACAAAATGACGAGTATGAACAATTTTGTAAAGGTCATTATGTCTTTTGTGTTTTCTGCTGAATCTTGTGTTCTTCTAAACAATTTAAAATACAATGATATTACTGAATACATAATATCAACCAAGGATGTGATCGATGTCGAACGGTCAATCAAAAGATGAGTCTAAAACCCGTGTCTTAGCTACCTTTAACTAGTAAGGGTAAGTAAGGTATCGTATCCACAGGGAATCTTTGGAAAGTGCTAATTGTTTGGCAATTGACTCTAGTAACTAATGAAACGAAAACTCAACTTTGAGTTGAATTAGGAAAATTAGTTTAAAGCAAATAACTTTATTAATGGTTTAATAAAACTTAACAAAATATGATTACTTCCGGTTTTAGGTTAGAGATTCACAATGATCTTTAGCAAACTTAGATGTAATTCACATAAACACACTTAAGCAATTGATTGAATTGAAGTGACAAAATGGAACAAACGTTTAAAGACTTGTTTATTCACACAATGCCAATCTAAATATAACGAGTAACCCGTAAATACCAATGAGCTTACGATGCAAGGAAACCGAAAACTGATGGCAACACAAAATTACTCAATCATAAATAAATCGGTCAAATCAAACAAACCAATGTAAAAATCGTGTCTTTAACATCCAAACAACGAAGTTCAAACATAAAACTCAAAGCTTTCTAACTAACCTAAGTGCCCGGAAGCAATCATGAAGAAACTAGCCTCTCATGGTGGAAATAGGATTCATCATGTTGTTTGTTGAATTGGATGATTGGATCTCGAATCGGTGTTAGTTGGAATCTTCGGGATGATTGGAGCCGCTCAAAAGTGCCCAAAAACCTTGAAAAATCGCCCCCAAAGCTTGAAAACTCGGAACCCCTAATTTTGGGACGAAACCCCCTTTTTATAGGTCCAGCCGCTGCACTTGCGAAGCCCAGATCTGAGCAGATCGTAAGCTACGGCCTCTAGACCGTAAGCTACGGCCACCTTACGGCCTGAGACCATAAGCTACGGCCTCCTTACGGCCTTCTCCAAAAACTCTCTGTTTTACGGTCTTTTGACCATAGGCTACGGCCCAGCCTACGGCCTTTCCCAAAATTGCCCCAAAACTTCCACTTTTCATCGTTTTGTCTCCCGAGCAGGTGAAACACATTAAAAACTCAAAGTAACATCGTTCTTAAACGTTAAACACATAAAATCGCTTCATTTACCATCAAAACTCATGGTTAATTACACCCCGATCAGGATGACACAATAACATGTATGAATAACACAATGATATTTAAAATAGACACAATTACATGCAACAACGACACAATTACCTGTAATGAAAAACACAAAAAAAAGATAATTATACACAAATGTTTAAGAAAGACACAATGTCAATAATTAGACAATAAAATGAACAAATTTCATTTTTTATATCAACCCTATACTCATTTTAAATATAAAAATGCTTATTTTTATTATATATTATTATAAAAAAAAGTATCGTATGTAAATGTTATTCATATTTAAAAAAATGCGGGAGAAAAGTGATATTGACTAAATTACCCTAAAACAACTTTTCTATCTAAAATTTTGAATTTTCCTCTTATATTTAATATGATAATCTAATAGTTAATAATCATTTTAAACTTTTTATGATAAGGAGACTATTTAGTAAAACTTAATAAATAACTATATATATATAGGATTGGGATCAAATGCTAACCCTCTCTTACGGCGATAACCCATTAACTTTGCCAAAACGAAGCCGAATCTTAAATTTTTTTTTTTGAACATCATTGTAACACAATTAGAACACTATCTTATTTTATGAGTTTGGGCTAATTCATCATCGTTTAAAAAATATTATCGTTGTAAGTTTTGTGCTACAGTACTGTAAGATTTAAATATTTAAACACCTATAGTACTGTAAGAGCCCAAACGGTGATGAATTAGCCCAAACTCATAAAAGAACATGGTGTTCAAATTGTGTTACAATGATGTTTTAAAAAAAATTCAAGATTCGGCTATTTTTTGGCAAAGTTAATGGGTTATCGCTCTAAGAGTGGGTTAGTATTAGAACAATTCCCTATATATATATATATATATATATAGGGAATGTGTGGCAGTTGCGTACGAAGAATTCGGCATTAATGACGTAAGCACATTTGATCGTGTTTGAAATCCACGAGGAATTAACAACTTTTGTTAATGGGGATTGATAGAACGTGAAAAATGATGAACGTGGGCGAAAACCGCACGCAAAACGGAGTTCGTATGCCCCCGGAATCGCGAAACGAAGTTTAAATCAAAAATGGGACGAAAATAGGGTCAGGCGGTACGCCTGGCGTGGGTGTACCAACCCAGGCGATACGCCTGGCAACTATGTCGGCAAAAAAATATATTTTGAAGATCAGAACGCATAGAATTGTCTAGAACTTCATTTTTTTCGTCCCTGCTTCGTTCTCAAACGAAAAACCAGCCATCAAACACTTCCAAACTTCAAATCTAAGCTCCTCAAACATCTGGATCATCCCACGGATCGTATATACAAGTCCCGATCGTAGTTTTACCCGCAGGAACTCGTCAGAACAGGTAACGGTTCGTTTTAACCTTCTAGTTTGATTTTGATTGATTAGATCTTGATTTTGAACGTAATGAGATAGTTAGGATTGTTGATTATTGCCTAGATGATGGCTAGGATTGATTATAAACGAAGAACACGAAGTTCTAACGGTTAAATCCTTGTTTTGATCCGTTGTGATGCCCGGTTTGCATGAAATCATACCTATGATTATAATGGTTTAAACCATTTGATTATGACAATGTAGGTGATTAGTTTGATTAATCTTTGAAATGCAAAGGTTAAATCCAAGTGTTTCAAACTAATCACAATCATTAACATACTCATTGGAATGATTATCTGATGTTTGTGATAACAGTCAGATTAGTATGTTAAATCTGGTTATTTCACCTATTATGGTGCTACATTGTGATATTTCATGATATTTGGGTAATCAATAACAAGGATTAATCAATTCTAAGCCATTAAATCATCTAAAAATTGTCTTAATATTATAATCAACAATATTAACTATTTGATTAATCCGAGATTATTTAGATTAATCTAGAGTGTCATCAACTTTGTGTTAGGAACCTAATGCAATGTAGGTTCCTACATTATCATACATTGTATGATATAACCTTAAATTGGTTAATGATATAATTAATATCGAGTTGATGATTTATTAAGCAATGTCTTTGACATTGAACGTTCAGAAAGATCTAATCAGTAAACTAGAACATAACTAACTTATTAAATATAATTAAATGCAGAATCATCTCTTTGTTGTTAGATTTGAGAGATTTTGCTACCTTATATCATCAGGTGAGTTTCGTACCACCCCTGTTCTTTTAATGTTTTATAAACATTGGGGTATAACTGCTAAACTTTTCTTGATCATATGATATGTGTCACTGTTATCTGCGTGATTTCATGTGATTAACTGAATTTGTGGATTTCATGGGATTGTTGCCGTTAGTATCTCTATCATGATATCAAAGTCCTCATTCTTGAACTGTATCTAGTGAACCCATGTGTGGCCGAGCAGAAAACATTGATAGTACTATCGGTTGACACCCCATTCACTGGGAGGATTGCATCTCCCCTGGTGTGAATGTTTGTTATCTGTTTCCTGAACTTCTTAATGGTGTGATAGACATTAAGATAATGAGGCAATAAGATATTTACCGACGGGTAATATCGAGAACTGAACATATCGTCCGAAAGGAACTAGATACGGGTCCCATGGTTATCCGGAACTGTGAACATGTATTTGAACTTAACTGTCATATCATATGATTTAACTAAACTGTATGAACTCACCAGCTTTGTGCTGATGTTTTCGAAACTAAAACTTTTGCAGGCAATCAAGGACAACGGTGAGGATGCACTCACAGCACTAGCAATAACTGTAATTAAATAAATTGTAATATGTATAAACTATAATAATATTTGTAACCACGAACCTTGTAATGTAAGTTTTACTTTTCGTAATCTGTGTGCTATGATGATACCGGATCAAGTAAGTCACCCCTCATGCTCTGAGACATCACCACTATGCTTCCGCTACCCTTTTGATGACATCATTCTCAGGTGACGAGAGGTGGGGGTGTGACAGGGTGGTATCAGAGCCACAGGTTATAGAGAATTAGGTTGACTTAGAAACCTAGACTATAACCATAGGTTCGTATAATGACACAGAGAGCACTGAATACAACGAACGAACAAAACTTGTGTTGATTTAAGTTAGGATAATCGAGTGATCCAGGTTTCAGTTATGAGTGGCCAGCATAACTGAAATTTGTAATACTTGTGCATTCTAGTTTAAGTCAATCCAAGCTGAACTATAACAATTCTAAAGACTAATAGTTGCTTTGAGATAGGAAGAGATATCATATCATGTTTGTATTGAATATTGTTATTCAATGTTTATTTCATGATACTGATCTAGAACTTTGTTTATTCAGCAATGGCGAATCCGGGAGAAAACTATATTTACCAGAGATTCCCTTACATCATCCTTGACGACACACCCAGTGACAGCTCGGGATCGAGCTCGGGTGCAGTACCATCTCATGCGTCTTCTGTATTATCTCAGGTGGGACCACAGCTACCAGCTACACCACCCGGATCTCCTTTTGTACCACCACTACCGCCTGGATCTCCGTTCATACCACCACCACCACCGGGATCCCCACCGGTGCACAGTCCACCCCACTCACCGCTGGCCGACGCTTCGGCCATGAGGAGGCAGAGCTCCTCACCACACAGAGCCCCGGCATGGGACGGGCTCAGGCGTATGCGGGGCCAAGCCCGCAAGACTACGGGACTACCTCCACGACGCCCTATGGCTCCACGGGACGAGCCAGCACCAGTACACGAGGTGGGAGAATCCTCCCACCAGGCTGAGCTTCGGGCTCAGGTACAGCAGGTATCTCAGGACCTGCTGGGCCTCCGACAGGATTTGCAGCAGCACCATGCCACGATGGAGGACACCCGTAACACGGTGATGGAGATTCTCACGTCTCACCTGGCTCTTATGGAGCATGTGACTACTCAGGGTGCGGACACCCTAGCCTGGAGGGCGACCATTGAGGATCGCCTTCGGAGGACCTGGTGGAGGGAGATGATTGCTGCATGTAAGCAGCGGGTGGCAGCCTTTGGGGAAAGGCTGCAGGGACTGATCTGGATGCTCGGTACGCTGAGCACCGAGGCTAGACTTATCTGGTTAGCTATAGTACTTGCTACTATAGCTATAGTGCTAGCCTGTTTACCGTATTTCTTACGGTAAGTCAGATCAGTTGACCCACATTTTTGGGATTTTCATTGTACATCTCATAGACGGATAGGTTGTTTGTATGAATGTATTATGAGGGCACTCTTTGTATCATAAACTTTATGGTTCTATAATAACAGTGTTGTTTTAATCAAATGTTTGTTTCTGTATATCTGTTGTATGTTATGTGAACACTATATCTATACCAGTATGAGAACGTATCTATGAACATATCAGTATGAGAACGTATCTATGAACATATCAGTATGAGAACGTATCTATGAACATATCAGTATGAGAACGTATCTATGAACATATCAGTATGAGAACGTATCTATGAACATATCAGTATGAGAACGTATCTATGAACATATCAGTATGAGAACGTATCTATGAACATATCAGTATGAGAACGTATCTATGAACATATCAGTATGAGAACCTATCTATGAACATATCAGTATGAGAACGTATCTATGAACATATCAGTATGGGAACGTATCTAACTGAAAACATATTGCGCTGATATACAGTACGAGAACCATACTGTATGCGAATATGTCGAACTAAAAATATATATATTGTGCGAAAATACAGTACGAGAGCAATACTGTATGCAAATATATCTAACTGAAAATATATTGCGCTGATATACAGTACGAGAGCCATACTGTATGCGAATATATTTAACTAAAAACATATATTGCGCGAAAATATAGTACGAGAGCCATACTGTATGCGAATATATTAACTAAAAGTACAGTACGAGAGCCATACTGTACGAGAACATATCTAAACGAGAACGTATCTGTAATGTGAACGAGAACATATCAGTAACTAAAGTATAGTACGAGAGCCATACTATACGAGAACATATCAGTTACTAAAAGTACAGTACGAGAGCCATACTGTACGAGAACATATCTAAACGAGAACGTATCTGTAATGTGAACGAGAACATATCAGTAACTAAAGTATAGTACGAGAGCCATACTATACGAGAACATATCAGTTACTAAAAGTACAGTACGAGAGCCATACTGTACGAGAACATATCTAAACGAGAACGTATCTGTAATGTGAACGAGAACATATCAGTAACTAAAGTATAGTACGAGAGCCATACTATACGAGAACATATCAGTTACTAAAAGTACAGTACGAGAGCCATACTGTACGAGAACATATCTAAACGAGAACGTATCTGTAATGTGAACGAGAACATAACTAATGAGAACATATCTGTAATTAAAGTACAGTACGAGAGCCATACTGTACGAGAACACGTGAACATATCTGTTGTTGTGTGAGAACATATCTAGTACATGAACTGAGAACATATCCTAGTCCTGTATGAACATATCTCTAAAAACATGTATTGCGAGGCAATGAGTTGGGTTATACTCTACACATGTATTGAAATAACAGGACTAAGTATAACTACGAATATCTGAATGACTAGTGTGAATTGAGAACGTATCTGGATCTTTTCAATGTAGTTATACTTGAATACTTGAATGATCACATTTCAACATGAAATTATCAGCATGTCTGAACATGGTTGAGTTATGTGATTAAAAAGGGTTATATCTTTAATATTCTTGAACTGACCTGAGTTTGTCTGCATGTGAGCAGAACTATGGCTCCGAAAAGAGGTCGTCCAGCTAAGAAAGCTACCGAGAATATTACTTCCCCTGAACCGAATCCAGTTCCACCACCTGTTTCTGAAACAAATACCGTTCCTCTGGTGAACCAGGACCCAAACCCGACACCAACGGCAGCTCCTAGTGGGTCGGTATTGAATGAAGCAGCTATAGCCCGAATCGTAAAGGAACAACTATCGGCTGCTGGCATTGTAATACCACCACAGCCACATGTCACTTCTGGGTCTAGTCATGTGGAACATAATGCCACAGGTGGACACGTTGAAACTGTTCATACCACAGGCACAACTACTACTGCTCCTGATCCACCACGACAGGGATGTACGTATAAATACTTTGCTTCCTGTAACCCACCTACTTTCACAGGTAGGGAAGGAGCGGCTGGACTCCTTAGGTGGATCGAGGAGATGGAAACAAAACTGAAAATCAGCCAATGTCTGGAGGAGCATAAGGTGTCTTATGCTGCCTGTTCTTTGAAAGAATCAGCTCTTACCTGGTGGAATACCCAGGCTAAAACTTTGGGTTCTGTTACAGTTGATTCTATGGGCTGGAATGAATTCAAAACTCTGACTATGTCAGAGTACTGCCCAATCACTGAAATCCAAAAACTTCAGGAGGAATTCTGGAGTCACTCAATGGTCGGTGCTGATTCTTTAGCCTACACCGATCGTTTTCATGAACTTACTTGTCTACTTCCCAATATGTTTCCAACTGAGGCAGCATTGATTGAGAAGTATATCAAAGGGTTGGTTCCCCAGATTCGGGGAAATGTAACTGCTGCTGAACCCACAACCCTCAAAAGAACCATTCTGTTGACCACCAAGCTTACCGATGAGGCGGTAAGAAGTGGTACATTGATCTCAAAATCTCAGACGGCCGTGGGCCGTAGTGAAGCTGGTACCTTGAACGTTTCTAAAGGTACCAAACGTAAATGGTTTGGCAAGTCCAAGACCAAAGCTCCAGCTGAAACCAGTCAGAACAAACCAACCGTGAAAAACTATGGAGCGGCGGTACCGGAGAGGAAAGTTTACACTGGGCCGGCGCCCAAATGTGATAGGTGTCCCTACCATCACACAGGACCATGTCCTGTTTGTGCAAAATGTAATCGGGTAGGACACTATGCTAAATACTGCAACTTTCCTGCTCGTCAACCAAACCAAGCTCCACGACCCACTGCTCAAACGAACCGGTCATGTTACACTTGTGGAAGCCCTGATCACCTCATGCGCAATTGTCCAACCAATAACACCAATCCAGGGAATCAAGCTAGGGGTAGAGCTTTTCAGATTGGTGCAGCCGAGGCAAGACATGATGCAAACATTGTCACTGGTACGTTCCTTCTCAATAATCTTTATGCATCAATTTTATTTGACACAGGAGCAGATAAGAGTTTTATTTCTCCTGAATTTGCATCATTACTTTCATTGCCTACGGTAGAACTAGAAACTCCTTATGTCATTGAACTTGCAAATGGCAAGATGATCAAAACTAGCAGTGTTATTCAAGGATGTTCCTTGAATCTGAATGATCACCTTTTCTGTATCGACTTACTTCCTATTGAGCTTGGTAGCTTTGATGTCGTAGTAGGCATGGATTGGCTTTCTGATAACCAAGCGGAAGTTGTATGTCAAACTAAGGTGATCCGTATTCCATTACCTAACGGTAATACACTGGTAGTTCAAGGAGAACGAGCCGGTAGAAAACTTGGTCTCATATCTTGTATGCGGGCTCAGAAATTTTAAGGAAAGGCTGTTATGCTTTCCTGGCACATGTGACCGAGCACAATTCTTCATCTACACGTATCACTGATATCCCAGTAGTCAAAGATTTTCCTGAAGTTTTTCCTGAAGATATATCAGGATTACCCCCAACAAGACAGGTTGAATTTCGTATTGACTTGATTCCTGGCGCTGCACCTGTTGCTAAAGCCCCGTATCGGCTTGCGCCATCTGAAATGCAAGAACTTTCAGGTCAATTACAGGAACTTCTTGATAAAGGTTTCATTCGACCCAGTTTTTCACCCTGGGGAGCACCAATTCTTTTTGTGAAAAAGAAAGATGGATCATTCAGGATGTGTATCGACTACAGGGAACTCAATAAACTGACAATCAAGAACCGTTATCCATTACCTCGTATTGATGATCTGTTTGATCAGTTGCAAGGTGCTACATATTTCTCAAAAATTGATTTGAGGTCCGGATATCATCAGTTGCGAATCCATGACAATGATGTTCCAAAAACTGCTTTCCGAACCCGGTACGGACATTACGAGTTTTTAGTAATGCCGTTTGGTTTAACCAATGCACCTGCAGTTTTTATGGATCTGATGAACCGAGTATGTAGACCTTATCTGGATAAGTTTGTGATTGTATTTATTGATGATATTCTCATTTATTCCCGGAACCAGCAGGAACATGCCCAACATCTGAAACTCATCTTAGAACTTCTAGCACGTGAACAGCTATATGCCAAATTTTCCAAATGTGAATTTTGGTTACGAGAAGTTCAGTTTCTGGGGCATGTTGTGAATGAGAATGGTATTCAAGTGGATCCCAGTAAGATCAAAGCGGTAGAACAATGGGAGACACCCCGAACCCCGACTGAAATACGTCAATTCTTGGGTTGGCAGGTTATTATCGTCGATTTATCAAGAACTTTTCAAAAATCGCTCTGCCACTTACCACTTTGACTCAGAAAAACCAACCGTTTATATGGGGTTCCCAACAGGAGGAGGCTTTCCAACTGTTGAAACATAAACTCTGCAATGCACCTATCTTAGCACTACCGGAAGGTACAGATAACTTCACGGTTTATTGTGATGCTTCCCGTCAGGGACTTGGGTGTGTTTTAATGCAGAACGATAAGGTGATCGCTTACGCTTCTCGGCAGTTGAAAGTACACGAGAAGAACTATACCACTCATGATCTAGAACTTGGTGCAGTTGTGTTTGCACTCAAGATTTGGAGACATTATCTGTACGGAACCAAGTGTATTGTGTACACGGATCACAAAAGTCTCCAACATATTCTAGATCAGAAAATGTTGAACATGCGACAAAGGCGATGGGTTGAACTCTTGAACGATTATGATTGTGAAATCCGTTATCACCCAGGCAAGGCAAATGTTGTGGCCGATGCCTTGAGTCGCAAGGAACGGATCAAACCCCTACGTGTGAGAGCGTTAGGTTTGACTATCCAAACTAGTCTAATTCCTCAGATTAGAAATGCTCAGCAACAAGCTTTACAAACAACGAATTATTCTGCTGAGGGACTAAGAGGATTAGATAAGAAACTCGATACTAAGGTTGATGGACTGTTGTATTTCAAAGACCGAATGTGGATTCCTCTGTTCGGTAACTCTCGAACAACCATCTTGGATGAGGCGCACAAATCCAGGTATTCTATTCATCCAGGTGCCGATAAAATGTATAAAGATCTTAGAGATTTTTACTCGTGGCCTGGGATGAAGAGAAACGTATTAGAATACGTGGACCGATGTTTAACGTGTCTTAAAGTGAAGGCTGAACATCAACGACCTTCTGGGTTACTCCAACAACCTGAGATTCCCATGTGGAAATGGGATCAGATCTCTATGGATTTCATTACAAAACTACCCAGAACGTCACGTAACCATAACTCGATATGGGTTATCGTTGATCGCCGTACTAAATCTGCGCATTTCTTACCCATCCGAGAAGATTACTCTATGGATCGACTGGCTAAACTCTATGTGTCACACCCCGGGCCGGCGGGAACGGATCGGGTTTTCCCGTCGGGCGGAAGGTTCCCGGGGCGCGATATCTTGAATGATAATCGAAATGATCAGATTGTTTACATGGCACATGATGTATAATGAGAAATGCTAATCATGACATATAATATAGAATTACAAAGTTAAATTACACAGTACGTGTTCATAATTTAACTAAGTAAATCTATTCCAAAAGAATCGTGTAGTTTCTATCTTGTAACTGTACAAGATATGCAAAATAGATTCATAATGTCATCAAAATGTATGCATCCAAAAGTAAGCTAGGTCTTTTAAGAATCCTCTAGCTTAATCACTGATGCTTGTTATCTAGACCTGTCCGTCACCTGAGAAAACATGCATTTAAACAAAGTCAACACTAGGTTGGTGAGTCCATAAGTTTAGTATTTGGAAACCATTGAATTTATGACAGTCATGTTCATAGTGTATCACACAAATTGAATTTATGATTAACCCCCATGTTTCACTCAATGTCCTCTCCATGGTTGGATGTACAGATAATGTCTCATCCAGTCAAGCATGCTTATATATAGGGGCATACGAAAGGGTCAAGCCCAGACGCCACCCCACCACATGCTTAACTGCACTCAACACTACCTGTAATACAACGATGGATACCCATTTCCTTTCACCCATGATTTTCCCGGTATGTTTATCCACTAAGTAAAAATGAAAGAGACGTAATCGTCTCTGTTGACCATACCTTACAGAATAGCCGACATGTAAAATAACTCAGTGAACAAAGTAAGAGATGAAATCATCTCTGTTAACTAATCCTTACGAATTAGACGGTATGTAAAATAAACCCATAATTGAATAAAGAGACATAATCTCTGTTAGCTAATCCTTACGGATTAGCCCGGCATGTAATATAACCCAATGAACAAATAAGAAACAAAGTTGTTTCTGTTAGCTATTCCTTACGGAGTAGCCCGGCATGTAAGATATCATACTCGATATCTAGAACGAAACCTAACGGTTTCTGTAACTAATCATTCCTGATTAGTCCGGCATGTAAAATAATCCACTGAACAATCAAGAAACGAAATCGTTTCTGTTAGCTATTCCTTACGGATTAGCCCGGCATGTAAGATATCATACTCGATATCTAGAACGAAACCTAACGGTTTCTGTAACTAATCATTACTGATTAGTCCGGCATGTAGTAAACCCAACTATTGAATAAAGAAACATAATAGTCTCTGTTAGCCATTCCTTACGGATTAGCCCGGCATGTAAGATATCATACTCGATATCTAGAGTGAAACTTAGTAGTTTCTGTAACTGTCAGTACTAACCAGTCCGGTGTGTAAGATATCATACTCGATATCTAGATAGAAACATAATAGTTCCAGTAGCTGTTTCCCCTGTTCAGCCCGGCGTGTAAAGTGTCCAACTCATGATTCCTAGTTAGAGACATAGTAGTCTCAGTAGCTGTCATTTCTGATCAGCCCGGTGTGTAAGATATCATCCCACGATATCTATTGGAATGAAACATGTTTCCTAGCTTTTATGAGTATTATCTATATGATTGATAGCACCTCTCGTGCATGGTGTGATTTCATTTGATCTCCCCAAGCCCCGGTTATTAGTTTTAAAGATTTACCCAACTGATCTACCATTGTGTAACCGACACACTCTGACGGTTAGGGAATGTACTCTAAATAGAGTCTTAGTAAGTAATGATGGTATGTGTGTGATATGCAATCCCAAAAGCATGTGTATGTAATATCCTCCTCGATATCACAAGTGAATGTATCAACTGGTATCCCAAGTTTGCGTGTTCTAGCAAGCTTAACAAAGTGTCATAAGAACATGTCTTATACACCATGTTAGTGATGTGTGAATGATATTGCTATCATGAAGTTACCTTATCATGATAATCATTCTTGTCATTAATAGTTGTTAATGGCATGTTATCCCATGGTTTTCCCTCGTTGTTCTATCATGTAAGAATAATATGCACGGTTGTAAGATATGTTCTTAACAACTCACATTATCCTATGTGTTAAAGTGTCATGATTCTAGGTTAGCATGTAGCATCCTAGTTAATTCAGGTATGATAAAGTCAATCAATCAAGCATGTAATGATAAATGATAATAACGATAAACAATTATTATCTAAATCATAAAATAAGCAATATAATATTGAAAACTTTTAAGTAAATAAAAGTTTAGCATGTTTCTCAGCCCCGAGCTTTGAAATCAGTAAAGATTAAAAGAAAAGGGGCATATGAACTCACCTCGTGTCTGAAATGGTTGACTTAGCTTAAATGAAAGAAAGCACGCGCTCTTTGTTGTTCTTGTTGTTGGTTTCACGATCCTGTATTGATTTCACATTTCATTGAGTTATAAGTGTTGAGTGTAATTGCTCGCGCGTGTGTGTGTTGGTGTTAGCCCTTAAGTTGGCTAACACCCCTCAATCTTGGTCATTATTCGGCCCTGTATAATTGTTATGTGTTTTGATGTCTCATAATTTAATGCCATAATGAAGTGAGATTCTAAGCATTAAGACTTAGATTTTTTAAATTATAGATTGATAACTCTTAGTATCTTGTAACCTAGCTTGGTATTATCATTGCCCCATTTATCATGAACACTTGAAATCGCTTGTTAAAAACCGTTAATATTTGATCACATTCATATTAAGATGCAATCTAAGGTACATCATACCTCGAAATAATAATTTACAAGTAGGTTTATTATTTTGTTTTAGTTCGAGTTATCAAGTTGGGCCGAATAATTCTATGTGAGTCGAATTAGCATTCGTGGGCCAAGTGTTATACGTGTTGGTCCAAACTAAGGTCGCATGGGCCTTGATAGTGTTGTGGGCCGTATGTTAGTCTAATCCATTTAGAACATGGGTCGACGCTATGGGCCTAAAGGATTGGGCTGGTAGGCCGGTTGTGTAGTCCGATTGAAGACTCAAAGAAATGGTCCGAATGTTTTTGTGTGTCCAGCATCTAAACGTGGCCAACTGTTGGGCCACATCAACCGTAATGAATCCAGGGAGAGCTGCTGGGCCTGTGGATTGTATTGGGCCAAACAGAATGAATTTAAACTGCTGGGTTGTTACTAACTTGGTTTGTGAATCAAAATAAATGCAGGTTTCGTTCTAAGGGCTGCTAAAGCAGCGAACCCTTAAGGGTTCTTTAGCCGAAGGTTCGGCAGCATGGCATGAAGGTTCGTGAATGACACTAAGGGTTCGTGTCCTGTAGCAGGTTCGTGACCAGATGAGGGTTCGCTGTTCACAGACACGCAGTCCATGGGTTCGGCTCCTCTCCTGGTTCGGCTACCCTTCAGAGGGTTTGCCGCATATGGTTCGGGTGTGGGTTCGTTGCTGGCTCATAGGTTTCGGTCACCGAGGGTTCGTCAGTTGGTCCATGGTTCGTGACTCAGCCTGCGAATTAGGGTTGTACTTTGATGGTTCGTGAGCCGCTACAATGGCTCGCCACATGACTGACCAACCTCCAACAGATTCGGCTGCAACGCAGCCCACGAACCCTGTAACCCACAACCTCATCATCATTCGACCTGTAGCATGGCTGTCCTCATGATGTTGTGACGCGAAGGTGAACTCTCGGTCGTGAAGGGTGTGTGTAAACTGGTCATCTCGAACACACACACACACAAAACCCTAAAACCCGTACCCTTCTTGGACTCATACCTCGATTTTTAGTGGCTTTCTTCTCCGATCTGTTGTACTTCCTTGTAGAGCTTGATGAGAGCTACGCGTGGACACCAAGAACGCGCGATTTGGTTGAGAAACGGCCGAGATATGGAGGTTTGAAGGTGTTTCTTGGTGGTTCAATGGTGGTGGCCGGGATTTGGATAGGAGAGAGGAGATGAAATGTGAAAATGAAAGAAATCTTTCATTTTGTGGTTTTTATACTCCACGGGGTATCCGGGTTCGTTTTGGTTGCTCGGTTCGCAATTTGGTCGCGTATCCGGAAATTACGCGTATTTAATTTAAATAAATAAAAGATTATTGTTTAAATTATTTTGATGAGTTTCAAAATTGTAAAACGTTAAATATTTAATATTATTAAAATTATTATCGTTCACGTCGCGTTTCGTTAACGTTTCGTCAGATCGCGTCACTTACGCGCGTTTTCGTACAGAGCGCTAACTGTACAAACACGATCGTACGTTTCACTTTCTGATTTGGTTTTCTACTTATCAGTTATCATTCAGAACGTTAAACTCACAGATATGTTTGTGTGAATCGTCACCCACGCAAACACGCTGTCAGTTTATTATTCTTAAAACAACACTGTAATTAAACTGTGAATTGTATTTCCTCACTGTCGGACTCAACTAAACCTCCTGATAACACATTGTTTTCTCACTGATTTGTCGGCCATCTGATTCCTGTCATCTATGGACATCAGATCGCAACCGATTTGTTTTCATTGTTTGTTTGTACACTGTTGTTTCTCTTGAGTTGTTGTATTTACCGTATTTAAGTTTTCACTTAAACACGTACAACTGTGGTTTGTTTTCTGAGTTCTGTTGTCACGTACTGTTTACGTACTGTATTTACACACAGTACGTGGTGTAAGTACACGCACTGTACGGACTTGCCGTACGGTTTGGTACTAGTTGTCACAGTCTCCCCTTGTTAAAGAAATTTCGTCCCGAAATTTAAGCATCATATTCGGGCCCTACTTTTTCTTTGTTCAGGTGGAGATGGTTTGATATTACGTGTTTCTCATGTTCTCATGTTTATGCAGGTTGCAATTTACAGTCTCCCGAGTCTGTTCGATAGGCCACGGATTCATTTTCAGTCTCACGACCGTATGACCCGAATTGTTCATGTTCTTACAAGAACATTGTTTGTAAGTGACCTAGTCCTCCCTGGAAGCCTAGGGTTTTGTGTGTGGTCATAACGTGAGCATACTTGATTTCATCGTCCTTATCAATCCAAGAACATCAAGTCTACTGGAAGTGTAAGGTAGCTTGGCATCCTGTTCCATAGCTGTTTGCATACACTTCCACAGGGGTATCCCCTAGTTTACATAGTTTCATAATCTATAATGTTCTCCATGATCCCTTGCACTCGTGTGTTATTCCTGTCAGGAGAAGCCTCTCGTTTCTCCCCTTGTTAGAATGGATCCGTATACTGTCTGGTTAGACAACATTGACGGATCCAACACTAAGGCTTGTGAATGTATCTCTGTCATCCATGGTAATGACATGAAAAAGGTTTTATTGGATTAGATGACTCTATCCCTACCAGGGACAAAGCATCCGTTCCAATGATGGTATCGACACCACTCGTGTCCATTACTTTGAATTCCATAGTATGTGTTTGTTCACTAAAGGTAAGTGAACACTAAGTTCATGTCATTTAGTGTATAATCTGTTCGAATGTTGCCCCAAATTGTGAGTAAGTTCTAACTAACTCTAAAGGGGCAATTATAATCTATGCTAGCATAAATTAATACACTGCAAAGATTGAAATGGAAAGCGTACCGGTGTTGGTGTCAGTGTTTTGGTCGGTTGCTGCTGCTCCTACCCTGTATGCACGTCCCCTCGGTGCTTGTCCTCTCGGCAGCACCCTCTTGGGACAGTCTTTCGCATAATGTCCTGGTTCCCCGCAGGTGTAACAGGAAATGCGATCAAGGTGTGCAGCGGTCTGTGCCACTGCTTGGTTTGCCCTGTGTTGGGTCTTTTGTTCTTTACAGAACTTGACCCAGTGCCCCATTTTCCCACAATAAGTGCATTGTCTGCACCCTGTGCCAGCTTGATGATGATAGTTGCACTTATTGCAGAATGGAGCCGTGCCAGAATAAGATCCACGATTCTGCGGTGGTTGATTGAGCACAGCTTGTTTGGTAGTGGTGGTCGTTGCGAAATTCTTAACGACCTTTCGTTTCTTGTTGGAGGGTTGTTCCGGATCTTCAGTAGTTCCAGATCCCTTCTTGAGTGCACCAGAGGCAACCATTACATCAGTCAATGAAGCTGATAGTGTAACAGCCATCTCTAGTGTAGTTGGATGGGCGGCAATCACATGCCCCCGAATGCATGGCGGTAGTCCACCGACGTACCGTTCAATCCTCTTCTCGAGTGTTGGCACAATGTCCGGTGCCAAGGTTGCTAGTTCATGAAATCTGGTTGTGAATGCCAGATGTTGAGCACCAACCATCACATGATTGAGTAGTTCAGTCTCAACCTTCTTGAGTTCGTTCCTCGGGCAAAACTCGCCCCTCAGCAAGGTCTTGAAATCCTCCCAAGGCATCGCCAATGCTTCGTCTCTTCCTCGGGTTTGAACCTGGGCATTCCACCAGGTTAGTGCTCGTTTCTCAAACGATCCCGCAGCATACCTCACGCGGTGTTGATCAGGACAACCGCTAATGTCGAGAGTTGTTTCCATCTTCTCGATCCATTGGATCAAGCCGACGGCTCCCTCAGTGCCACTGAATGTTGGTGGCTTGCATCCTACAAAATTCTTGTAGGAGTAGTCTTGACTCTGCCGTGTGTTACCACTGCCTTCTCCAGTTGAGTTGGCAGCGTTGTTACTGTTGTTACTGTTGATTTTGTTCATCATCTCGGGAATCACCTCCTTCAGTTGGCTTGTCAGCAGTGTAGCCAGTGCTATAGTAGCAGGATCTAGTATCTGAACATTGCTTGAGCCAGGTGGTGGCGAGTGTGGAGGAGGAGGAGGTGGAGGTGGTTGTGTAGGAGAGTCAGGCGGTGTCGGTGTTGACGAGTGCGGAGCTGAACCTTGAGTCAACGGTAGTAGTGGTGGCTGTCTTCTCGGCGGCATTCTGATCATAACCGAAAGGAAATCGGTTAGTGCAGTGATCAGAAGCAGAAGACATATGCAAATAGAATCCTATGTTGTATGTTCACTACATGAGGTCCCTAGGTTATAGTCTAGGCCAAACCGTTTAAGTAATATGACTTATATTTCTCTATAACCATGGCTCTGATACCAATCTGTCACACCCCGGGCCGGCGGGAACGGATCGGGTTTTCCCGTCGGGCGGAAGGTTCCCGGGGCGCGATATCTTGAATGATAATCGAAATGATCAGATTGTTTACATGGCACATGATGTATAATGAGAAATGCTAATCATGACATATAATATAGAATTACAAAGTTAAATTACACAGTACGTGTTCATAATTTAACTAAGTAAATCTATTCCAAAAGAATCGTGTAGTTTCTATCTTGTAACTGTACAAGATATGCAAAATAGATTCATAATGTCATCAAAATGTATGCATCCAAAAGTAAGCTAGGTCTTTTAAGAATCCTCTAGCTTAATCACTGATGCTTGTTATCTAGACCTGTCCGTCACCTGAGAAAACATGCATTTAAACAAAGTCAACACTAGGTTGGTGAGTCCATAAGTTTAGTATTTGGAAACCATTGAATTTATGACAGTCATGTTCATAGTGTATCACACAAATTGAATTTATGATTAACCCCCATGTTTCACTCAATGTCCTCTCCATGGTTGGATGTACAGATAATGTCTCATCCAGTCAAGCATGCTTATATATAGGGGCATACGAAAGGGTCAAGCCCAGACGCCACCCCACCACATGCTTAACTGCACTCAACACTACCTGTAATACAACGATGGATACCCATTTCCTTTCACCCATGATTTTCCCGGTATGTTTATCCACTAAGTAAAAATGAAAGAGACGTAATCGTCTCTGTTGACCATACCTTACAGAATAGCCGACATGTAAAATAACTCAGTGAACAAAGTAAGAGATGAAATCATCTCTGTTAACTAATCCTTACGAATTAGACGGTATGTAAAATAAACCCATAATTGAATAAAGAGACATAATCTCTGTTAGCTAATCCTTACGGATTAGCCCGGCATGTAATATAACCCAATGAACAAATAAGAAACAAAGTTGTTTCTGTTAGCTATTCCTTACGGAGTAGCCCGGCATGTAAGATATCATACTCGATATCTAGAACGAAACCTAACGGTTTCTGTAACTAATCATTCCTGATTAGTCCGGCATGTAAAATAATCCACTGAACAATCAAGAAACGAAATCGTTTCTGTTAGCTATTCCTTACGGATTAGCCCGGCATGTAAGATATCATACTCGATATCTAGAACGAAACCTAACGGTTTCTGTAACTAATCATTACTGATTAGTCCGGCATGTAGTAAACCCAACTATTGAATAAAGAAACATAATAGTCTCTGTTAGCCATTCCTTACGGATTAGCCCGGCATGTAAGATATCATACTCGATATCTAGAGTGAAACTTAGTAGTTTCTGTAACTGTCAGTACTAACCAGTCCGGTGTGTAAGATATCATACTCGATATCTAGATAGAAACATAATAGTTCCAGTAGCTGTTTCCCCTGTTCAGCCCGGCGTGTAAAGTGTCCAACTCATGATTCCTAGTTAGAGACATAGTAGTCTCAGTAGCTGTCATTTCTGATCAGCCCGGTGTGTAAGATATCATCCCACGATATCTATTGGAATGAAACATGTTTCCTAGCTTTTATGAGTATTATCTATATGATTGATAGCACCTCTCGTGCATGGTGTGATTTCATTTGATCTCCCCAAGCCCCGGTTATTAGTTTTAAAGATTTACCCAACTGATCTACCATTGTGTAACCGACACACTCTGACGGTTAGGGAATGTACTCTAAATAGAGTCTTAGTAAGTAATGATGGTATGTGTGTGATATGCAATCCCAAAAGCATGTGTATGTAATATCCTCCTCGATATCACAAGTGAATGTATCAACTGGTATCCCAAGTTTGCGTGTTCTAGCAAGCTTAACAAAGTGTCATAAGAACATGTCTTATACACCATGTTAGTGATGTGTGAATGATATTGCTATCATGAAGTTACCTTATCATGATAATCATTCTTGTCATTAATAGTTGTTAATGGCATGTTATCCCATGGTTTTCCCTCGTTGTTCTATCATGTAAGAATAATATGCACGGTTGTAAGATATGTTCTTAACAACTCACATTATCCTATGTGTTAAAGTGTCATGATTCTAGGTTAGCATGTAGCATCCTAGTTAATTCAGGTATGATAAAGTCAATCAATCAAGCATGTAATGATAAATGATAATAACGATAAACAATTATTATCTAAATCATAAAATAAGCAATATAATATTGAAAACTTTTAAGTAAATAAAAGTTTAGCATGTTTCTCAGCCCCGAGCTTTGAAATCAGTAAAGATTAAAAGAAAAGGGGCATATGAACTCACCTCGTGTCTGAAATGGTTGACTTAGCTTAAATGAAAGAAAGCACGCGCTCTTTGTTGTTCTTGTTGTTGGTTTCACGATCCTGTATTGATTTCACATTTCATTGAGTTATAAGTGTTGAGTGTAATTGCTCGCGCGTGTGTGTGTTGGTGTTAGCCCTTAAGTTGGCTAACACCCCTCAATCTTGGTCATTATTCGGCCCTGTATAATTGTTATGTGTTTTGATGTCTCATAATTTAATGCCATAATGAAGTGAGATTCTAAGCATTAAGACTTAGATTTTTTTAAATTATAGATTGATAACTCTTAGTATCTTGTAACCTAGCTTGGTATTATCATTGCCCCATTTATCATGAACACCTTGAAATCGCTTGTTAAAAACCGTTAATATTTGATCACATTCATATTAAGATGCAATCTAAGGTACATCATACCTCGAAATAATAATTTACAAGTAGGTTTATTATTTTGTTTTAGTTCGAGTTATCAAGTTGGGCCGAATAATTCTATGTGAGTCGAATTAGCATTCGTGGGCCAAGTGTTATACGTGTTGGTCCAAACTAAGGTCGCATGGGCCTTGATAGTGTTGTGGGCCGTATGTTAGTCTAATCCATTTAGAACATGGGTCGACGCTATGGGCCTAAAGGATTGGGCTGGTAGGCCGGTTGTGTAGTCCGATTGAAGACTCAAAGAAATGGTCCGAATGTTTTTGTGTGTCCAGCATCTAAACGTGGCCAACTGTTGGGCCACATCAACCGTAATGAATCCAGGGAGAGCTGCTGGGCCTGTGGATTGTATTGGGCCAAACAGAATGAATTTAAACTGCTGGGTTGTTACTAACTTGGTTTGTGAATCAAAATAAATGCAGGTTTCGTTCTAAGGGCTGCTAAAGCAGCGAACCCTTAAGGGTTCTTTAGCCGAAGGTTCGGCAGCATGGCATGAAGGTTCGTGAATGACACTAAGGGTTCGTGTCCTGTAGCAGGTTCGTGACCAGATGAGGGTTCGCTGTTCACAGACACGCAGTCCATGGGTTCGGCTCCTCTCCTGGTTCGGCTACCCTTCAGAGGGTTTGCCGCATATGGTTCGGGTGTGGGTTCGTTGCTGGCTCATAGGTTTCGGTCACCGAGGGTTCGTCAGTTGGTCCATGGTTCGTGACTCAGCCCTGCGAATTAGGGTTGTACTTTGATGGTTCGTGAGCCGCTACAATGGCTCGCCACATGACTGACCAACCTCCAACAGATTCGGCTGCAACGCAGCCCACGAACCCTGTAACCCACAACCTCATCATCATTCGACCTGTAGCATGGCTGTCCTCATGATGTTGTGACGCGAAGGTGAACTCTCGGTCGTGAAGGGTGTGTGTAAACTGGTCATCTCGAACACACACACACACAAAACCCTAAAACCCGTACCCTTCTTGGACTCATACCTCGATTTTTAGTGGCTTTCTTCTCCGATCTGTTGTACTTCCTTGTAGAGCTTGATGAGAGCTACGCGTGGACACCAAGAACGCGCGATTTGGTTGAGAAACGGCCGAGATATGGAGGTTTGAAGGTGTTTCTTGGTGGTTCAATGGTGGTGGCCGGGATTTGGATAGGAGAGAGGAGATGAAATGTGAAAATGAAAGAAATCTTTCATTTTGTGGTTTTTATACTCCACGGGGTATCCGGGTTCGTTTTGGTTGCTCGGTTCGCAATTTGGTCGCGTATCCGGAAATTACGCGTATTTAATTTAAAATAAATAAAAGATTATTGTTTAAATTATTTTGATGAGTTTCAAAATTGTAAAACGTTAAATATTTAATATTATTAAAATTATTATCGTTCACGTCGCGTTTCGTTAACGTTTCGTCAGATCGCGTCACTTACGCGCGTTTTCGTACAGAGCGCTAACTGTACAAACACGATCGTACGTTTCACTTTCTGATTTGGTTTTCTACTTATCAGTTATCATTCAGAACGTTAAACTCACAGATATGTTTGTGTGAATCGTCACCCACGCAAACACGCTGTCAGTTTATTATTCTTAAAACAACACTGTAATTAAACTGTGAATTGTATTTCCTCACTGTCGGACTCAACTAAACCTCCTGATAACACATTGTTTTCTCACTGATTTGTCGGCCATCTGATTCCTGTCATCTATGGACATCAGATCGCAACCGATTTGTTTTCATTGTTTGTTTGTACACTGTTGTTTCTCTTGAGTTGTTGTATTTACCGTATTTAAGTTTTCACTTAAACACGTACAACTGTGGTTTGTTTTCTGAGTTCTGTTGTCACGTACTGTTTACGTACTGTATTTACACACAGTACGTGGTGTAAGTACACGCACTGTACGGACTTGCCGTACGGTTTGGTACTAGTTGTCACACTATGTTAATGAGATTGTATCTCGACATGGAGTACCGATCTCTATCATTTCTGACAGAGATAGTCGATTTATGTCACGATTTTGGCAAACTCTTCAGAATGCTCTGGGCACGCAAATCAATATGAGCACTGCCTATCATCCACAAACGGATGGGCAAACGGAGCGAACAAATCAAACGTTAGAAGACATGCTTAGAAGCTGTGTGATTGATTTTGGAGGTAGCTGGGATATTCATCTTCCACTTGTGGAATTCTCGTACAATAACAGCTACCATACCAGCATACAATGCGCTCCATTCGAGGCACTGTATGGGCGCAAGTGCAGATCTCCTATTTGCTGGTCGGAAATAGGAGAAAATCAAATCATTGGCCCAGAATTCATCCAAGAAACCACTGACAAGATCGCACTGATTCAAGAACGAATTAAAGCTGCTCGCGATCGTCAAAAGAGTTATGCCGATAACCGTCGTAGACCGCTAGAATTCCAAGTTTGTGATCGTGTAATGTTGAAAGTATCACCCTGGAAGGGCATTTTCAGATTTGGTAAACGAGGTAAACTCTCACCGAGGTTTGTAGGGCCATTTAAAATTCTTGAACGAATTGGATCTGTAGCCTACAGACTCGAATTACCTCTGGAACTCAGTAACATTCATGACGTTTTTCACGTATCAAATCTGAAAAAGTGTTTAAACGATGAATCTTTGATCGTACCTCTCGAAGAACTTCAGATCGATGATAAACTTCAGTTTACCGAAGAACCGGTAGAAGTAATGGATCGAGAAGTTAAGGTACTCAAACGCAGTCGTATACCAATCGTTAAAGTTCGCTGGAACTCTCAACGAGGACCTGAATATACCTGGGAACGTGAAGATCAGATGAAAGCCAAATATCCTCACTTGTTCTCATAAACAATTGTCGACAGATAAGTCTTCACTAAATTTCGGGACGAAATTTCTCTAACAGGAGGAGACTGTGGCAGTTGCGTACGAAGAATTCGGCATTAATGACGTAAGCACATTTGATCGTGTTTGAAATCCACGAGGAATTAACAACTTTTGTTAATGGGGATTGATAGAACGTGAAAAATGATGAACGTGGGCGAAAACCGCACGCAAAACGGAGTTCGTATGCCCCCGGAATCGCGAAACGAAGTTTAAATCAAAAATGGGACGAAAATAGGGTCAGGCGGTACGCCTGGCGTGGGTGTACCAACCCAGGCGATACGCCTGGCAACTATGTCGGCAAAAAAATATATTTTGAAGATCAGAACGCATAGAATTGTCTAGAACTTCATTTTTTTCGTCCCTGCTTCGTTCTCAAACGAAAAACCAGCCATCAAACACTTCCAAACTTCAAATCTAAGCTCCTCAAACATCTGGATCATCCCACGGATCGTATATACAAGTCCCGATCGTAGTTTTACCCGCAGGAACTCGTCAGAACAGGTAACGGTTCGTTTTAACCTTCTAGTTTGATTTTGATTGATTAGATCTTGATTTTGAACGTAATGAGATAGTTAGGATTGTTGATTATTGCCTAGATGATGGCTAGGATTGATTATAAACGAAGAACACGAAGTTCTAACGGTTAAATCCTTGTTTTGATCCGTTGTGATGCCCGGTTTGCATGAAATCATACCTATGATTATAATGGTTTAAACCATTTGATTATGACAATGTAGGTGATTAGTTTGATTAATCTTTGAAATGCAAAGGTTAAATCCAAGTGTTTCAAACTAATCACAATCATTAACATACTCATTGGAATGATTATCTGATGTTTGTGATAACAGTCAGATTAGTATGTTAAATCTGGTTATTTCACCTATTATGGTGCTACATTGTGATATTTCATGATATTTGGGTAATCAATAACAAGGATTAATCAATTCTAAGCCATTAAATCATCTAAAAATTGTCTTAATATTATAATCAACAATATTAACTATTTGATTAATCCGAGATTATTTAGATTAATCTAGAGTGTCATCAACTTTGTGTTAGGAACCTAATGCAATGTAGGTTCCTACATTATCATACATTGTATGATATAACCTTAAATTGGTTAATGATATAATTAATATCGAGTTGATGATTTATTAAGCAATGTCTTTGACATTGAACGTTCAGAAAGATCTAATCAGTAAACTAGAACATAACTAACTTATTAAATATAATTAAATGCAGAATCATCTCTTTGTTGTTAGATTTGAGAGATTTTGCTACCTTATATCATCAGGTGAGTTTCGTACCACCCCTGTTCTTTTAATGTTTTATAAACATTGGGGTATAACTGCTAAACTTTTCTTGATCATATGATATGTGTCACTGTTATCTGCGTGATTTCATGTGATTAACTGAATTTGTGGATTTCATGGGATTGTTGCCGTTAGTATCTCTATCATGATATCAAAGTCCTCATTCTTGAACTGTATCTAGTGAACCCATGTGTGGCCGAGCAGAAAACATTGATAGTACTATCGGTTGACACCCCATTCACTGGGAGGATTGCATCTCCCCTGGTGTGAATGTTTGTTATCTGTTTCCTGAACTTCTTAATGGTGTGATAGACATTAAGATAATGAGGCAATAAGATATTTACCGACGGGTAATATCGAGAACTGAACATATCGTCCGAAAGGAACTAGATACGGGTCCCATGGTTATCCGGAACTGTGAACATGTATTTGAACTTAACTGTCATATCATATGATTTAACTAAACTGTATGAACTCACCAGCTTTGTGCTGATGTTTTCGAAACTAAAACTTTTGCAGGCAATCAAGGACAACGGTGAGGATGCACTCACAGCACTAGCAATAACTGTAATTAAATAAATTGTAATATGTATAAACTATAATAATATTTGTAACCACGAACCTTGTAATGTAAGTTTTACTTTTCGTAATCTGTGTGCTATGATGATACCGGATCAAGTAAGTCACCCCTCATGCTCTGAGACATCACCACTATGCTTCCGCTACCCTTTTGATGACATCATTCTCAGGTGACGAGAGGTGGGGGTGTGACAGAATGTTCCCCTAAAAAGTCTATTTTCCCTAAAAAGGCTAAGAAGAATTTTCAAAAACACGAAAACCGATACAAACAAACTCCGATTGAATTCATTTTTATATCATTGGAACCGGCTTGTTGAACCCTAAAACACAAACATTAAATTGTAAACAATAAACCCAAATACTAAAACCAAAAGTTTAAAAACAAACCATAAACCTAAAGATAAAACACCTAACAAGCCAAAAACCAAGCCCTAAAATCTATATTTTAAAAGTAGTTATTAAAGCTAAAACTTAAAAGCTAATATTGTAGGGTTCGATGAGACGATTCTAACGCCAACGAAAGGAGTTCAATCGGAGTTCGTTTAGGTCGGTTTTCGAGGTTTTAAAAATCATTTTTAGCCTTCTTAGGCAAAATAGACTTTTTATTTGATCTTTTCCCAATATATATGGAGATGATCAAATGTTAACTCATATTTATTGCATTAACCGAATAATTACATCTTGTTACTTTGGGTCCATATTAAAGTAAATCTAAAGATGTATGTTATTTTTTTCTTTTTTAGTTAATGTAGGACACATTTACATTAATAAAAAAGGAAGAAAAAAACCTAAACATTTAGATTTACTTTAATGTGGGCCCCAAAGTAATAAGATATAGTTATTCGGTTAACGCAATAAGGAAGGGTTAACATTCGAACCATCCTCTATATATATATATATATTTGAAAACCACTTCTTAGTGTGAAAACCATGAAAACCCATGCAAATCATACGTAACAAAACGTAAAAAAAAAACCATGTAAAACATACGTAACAAACGTAAAAAAATTTCGTCAGATCTGATGCATCGTTACGTATGTTTTACAACGTAAAAAAATTTTATAAAATTTTTTTTTAAATATTTCATCGACGTTTTTTTGATTTTTTTTTATAAAAATTTGTCCAATAATGTTAAAAACTGTAAAAAAATTTTTTAAAAAAATACGTTTTTTACATGATAAATTTTTTTAAAAAAATACGTTTTTTACATGATTTTTGTCTAGTTTCCAATGTTTTCACACTAAAATAGGATTTTCATTTGGTTATTTCCCTATATATATATATATATATATATATATATATATATAAGATTATGAACAAATAATAATCCACTTTTAAAAAATTAACCCAAAATAACCCGTAAGGCAAATCTTGGATTTTTTTTAACATTATTATAAGACATTTACAACACTTCTTTTATATGTTTACGAAAATTTATCACCGTTTGAGACGTAACATCGTTGTAAGTTTTAGGGTTAAAATAGTTACAGTGATGTAAGTGAAAAACTTACAACGATGTTACGTCGCTAACAGTGATTAATTTTCGCAAACTCATAAAAGAAGAAAATGTTGTATATGTCTTACAATGATGTATAAAAAAATTCAAGATTTGGCTTTATCTTGACGGGTTATTTTTGGTTAATGCTTTTAGAGTTGATTATTATTTGAACACTTCCCTATATATATATATAGGATCCGGATCAAATACATATGTTGCTTAACGTACAAAACGTAGGATGGATTCTGGACTCTTTGATCAAACTAATCAATGAATAAGATTAAGTGATCCCCACTTTATACAATTTCTTCACAAAAGAAGAGTAAAATATTACTCAAATGACAAAAGAGGAACAACCACATTTTCTATATTACAACAAGTTACACTTGGTTTTTAAAAATTAAAAAACTTTTACATGCTTTAATATTTTTTTAAAAAATTACACCTTTAAATTGAGAATTTTATTATCTTTAATTTAAGTATAGTATTGTTATATCTTTTTAAGCTTTTTTTATGTGGTCCGTGATTTTTATCCTTGGTACGTGATTATTGGTACGTAATTATGCAGTTGATCATTTGATGATGCATGTTAAATGACGATCCGTGATTTTCATATAACGTGGTCCGTGATTATTGGTTAGTGATTATACATTTTGTCCTTGATTATTTGTGTTAAAATACAGTCTGTGATTGTTATATAATGCGTTCCGTAATTATTGGTCTGTGATTATCCATGTGGTCCTTGATTATGTGTGTTAAAGGCCAGTCTGTAATTTTATAAATCACGGTCTGTAATTTTAAATGGACGATAATGCCCATTATCCTGATGACACATGGAACATTCTTGTGGCTTCCTACGTTTAGCACGTTAATTTCATTTGTACATTAAACGTCCCCTATATATATACATAGATTCAAGTTTGTCTACAAAGGCCAAAAACCTTAAAAAGTGTAAGAAGTAATCATTGCTTGACACCTGGACAATGTGTAATTTAAAATAAAAGGGCATTGAAGTAATTAACAATTAGCTGATATTTTGAAATAATTAAATCCCAAGAATTTCGCATCATATTCGGACTAATAATTTATTTCCTTTTTTTAATCTCAATACAACAGCGAAATAACGATTAAAAAAACTAAAATCACGATCTGATTGAGGTTTACGTTTTGACATTTCTGTGTGGTGTATATCAATTTTACGATTTCAGTATTTCATATTTGTAAACGACCGATGAATCATTCGAATACAAATGATGTTGATGGTATGTCTGTGTATAATTTGGTATTTTTTTAATTTCAATATTTGTATAATTACGATGTTCTGCATCATTTTGGTGTTTATGCGTGTTGGTATATGGTGTTTAACATACATGGAGTTTTTTTAATTATATTGTGATAATGCTTGGTGTTAACATACATGACATTTGTGCATCATTTTGGTGTTTATGTACATGGCGTTGCAATATTTGGATAATTATGTTGTTCTGTATTGTTTTGGTGTTTATGCGTATTGCCATATGGTGTTTAACATATACGCCATGTTTATTTGGATAATTATGATGTTCTGCATAATTTTGGTGTTTATGCATATTGGTATATAGTGTTTAACATTTATGGTGTTTTTAATTATATTGTGTTAATGCTTGGTGTTAACATACATGGTGTTTTTTAAAGTATATGGTGTTTTAGGTATGCTCTGTTTTTTGGTTTATTGTGTTTTTATTTTATTTTGTAATATACAATACACAGGATGTTATGTGTTACCCCATTTTCAAGTTTAAGTTATGGCATTCTTTTTTTGGAAAGGCTTAATGGTGGAATTCATGTTTTGAAGAAAAACGGAGACTTTATGTTGTCTAATTGGTGTGTTGTTTCATTTATTTTATGCTCAATGTGTTGATATTATGGTGTTTTAAAGCCCTATTCGCCATTATATTTTCATATTCATGGTGTGTTTTTATTTAAAAGGATACGTTGTTTTTTAAATTTAGGTATTATGGCGTTTAACTCTATAATGATTGTATGAATGTTGTAATGACTTTTGTAACCAGTAAGTTAGAGTATGGTGTTTATATGACTATATGCGTTTAACAATATCATGTGCGTATATTTTCATAGGTTATGGTGTTTAACACCATAACCTAATTAAGTAACACACACTAAACATTAGAATATGCAAAAAATAAATAAATAAATAAACACTAGTAATATGGTTTGTGGTGTTTTTTATAAGCAAATATTATAAACACCATAAGAAATCTTATAAAATCTACACACCAAAATTCAACATATGCTTAAACACCATAAAAAACTTATACACTCTAAGCAACATATTTCAACATATGCTCATTAAATAAAACACCATATCCAAGTTAATTTAAGTTAACATATGCTTATATAGTATGAACACCATAAAGTAAAACGCCATATGTAACCTTAAACATTTTAAACACTAGATATAACACGAACCCATTATAAAACACACCCAACAAACCAAAAACCTCATACTTTTAACCATAAACACCATTTTCATGATTAACGTAACAACAAATATAAACACGATAAACCATGTTGTCTAAATGCTTAAACACCATAAAAAATTACACACCATACACCAATTAAACACCATTTATTATAAGTTAACATCTAATGTATAATGAAATTATTTGAAAAACAACTTATAAGTGGATAATATAAACACCATAAGAAAACAATAAACACTATAGACACCAGATTTCAACATATAATGTTAGCAATGTTATTTAAAACATCAATGGTTATAAAAACACCACAAACCATTTTGTAAAACAAAATAAAAATATGGTCTTTTAAAAAAAAAAACACCTTACAACATTTAATATAACTTAACATATGATGCATAATGAAATCATAAAAAACACCTTATAAACATATAATATAAAAGAAACCTTAAACATTTTAAACACCATATTTCAACATATGATTACACCGAATACAACATATCCCATTTAAATAACTGGTTATAAGAACACCGCAAACCGTATTGACTAAATGCTTAAACACCATAAAAAACTTTAATATAAGTTAATACATGCTTATATAATGTAAAAACCATAAGAATGTAAACACCATAAAGTAAAACACCATATGAATTAATCTCCACAAATTAAAACGTCATATCAATAGACACCATATCAATTATGAATATGAATACTATGAATTAATTGCATGAAAATTAAGGTGGTGTTCATATCAATAGACGTCATAATATGAACACCGTTTCAGTTATGCTATTATTATGAATTTTTAAGCTAAAACAAAAAACATCATGATATAGAAGGCAACAACAAAGCTCAATAATAAAAACAGCATATTGAAAACAATATCATATACATGTAACGATTCATAAAACCATCTTTAAGTAAATGAAAACAAACGCCATAATGATGACTACAAATGGCATTTCCTTTGTGTTTATTTGATCCCCTGTTAAAATACATATTAAAATCAAAAGCCATAAACGGAACTAAAATATGAAATGAAATATTATAAACACCATGAACTTGCTTTCATTTTTCCATTTGCATTCGTCGTTAATGGACGCCATTAATGGAAGCTTTTGTTATTAAATCATATTATGGTTGAGTGATTTTAGGAGAGGAAGTTTTTTCTTTTATGTTGATTTGGGTTTGAAATGAAACGAAATCGTAAAATGACGTTATTGTCCTTTTTGTACGTTAGCATGTAGATAAAAAGTTGAACACATTTACAAAAATGCCACCGCTTCATCTGAACCACAAAACACCATGATCTGACAGTGGAGGAGCCTTCTTAGGCTTTTTTATGGTTTTCACCCTTTTTAAAATATCTCATCCCTATATATATATATAAGTCAACATAAAATTTTGTTAGTTAAATTGAAGCTTCTCTTTCAATTTTCTAGTTGTTTGCTTATTCGACACGTATTTATATATCCTAATTTTACTCTAAACTATTTAAACTAAATTACTTATTTACTTGGATTTCTACTAATGAATTCCTGTCTAAAAGGTAAACTCTTACTTCTAACTTAATTTAACTATTTTATTATAAATGACACTGGAACACATATATTTTAGAAAATTCAAAACAATTGATAGAGTGAGAATTGGTGATTAAAACAAATGAATAGACGTGTTCCACTTTCATTTACGCGGTCAATCACCTTCCTTTTAAGTTCGTTGATTGCAAAATTGGAATCATCATTCATGTTTCCTCCCAAACGGCCCTACCGCCATGAATACCCGTCTAGACTCTGGCCCCGTCCTATTCACCATAACGATGGTTCTAGCCATCGTTATCCAGTTCCCAGCCCTCCGGTCCCAGGAAACTCGGCCATACGATACATGTAACCTGCCGATCCGGTGTGGAAATGTTGAATTCGGGTATCCGTTTTGGGGGCTAAACCGACCTGATTATTGCGGCCACCCGAGCTTTCAGCTAACCTGCGAGTCTAACGATCCCATGCTCGTTTTAGACTCGGTACCCTATCGAATACTAGACATCGAGAGCAGCTCATACACAATCACCGTTGCTAGAAACGATCTGTGGAGCAATCTATGCCCTCAATTTCTCCACAACACCACCTACAACTCCACTCTTTTCAACGGTAATTTTGATCAGGAGAACGTATATCTGTTCTACGGATGCCAGGATATCGTACCGGGTGCGAGTGGGGCACCGGTGGCTGCTGATTATCGGTTCACGTGTACTGTGAATGACACCCAGATTGATAACTACTTCTATAGACCCGGTGGTTTCTTCCCCGATATTGGCAATCTTTTGGTGGAATGCAACAATTCAATTAGTGTACCAGTGAATCGATCTTCTGTCCCTCTTACAGTGAGTGATTTGAGACCAGCTTTGCGGGATGGGTTCAAGCTACAATGGATGGTGAACAACAACGTTTGCGATCATTGTGTTCAGTCGAACGGTCGATGTGGGTCTAACTCGACTTCACCTGACGGGTTTGCTTGCTTCTGTGCTAACGGGTATTTTTCGCGAACTTGCAACAATACTGGCGAGATTGGAGGAGGTAAGTGATTTTATCATTTTATTATCCCGTATATTCGTATTTTGTAGTCAACTTTAACCGACTAGATAAACGAATGCATCAATATTTGGAAAGGGTTATGCTAAATATACCCCTTTTTTATATTTTTTTTACTTGTCGTACCCCCTCCTTAAGTTTTTTAAATATATACAAGTAAACCTTATGTTTTTAATTAACTAAAAAGATCCATAAACCTTTAAACAAAAACATGAGGGACAGTTTTTACAAAACTCAAACATCACAGAATCATTATCATCATCAATTCATCGTTTAAAAATCAAATAAATACGAAATCTAAGCTTAAATAACCTGTAAAAACGGTTGCGGAATAGGACCTACCCGATTTGTGAAGATTGAGCAGATGAAGAACAGAGAAAATCTTGAAGATGGTGAAGAACACAGACAAAAATCTGAGATGCAATGTAAACTGAAGAACAAGAAATGATATACAACAATAATAGTTCAACATTCAACAACATTACATTACCTACCCCTCACATGCTCAAACTCCATGGATAAAGAATCCATGGAGTTCGTGGGGAAGAGCTCTCAAGACTACATTGAAGCACACCCTCACACACTCTCTTGTCTGTGCTATTTTAACAAAATAGAGAACATCCTCTATTTATATGTCACATGACCCAAACCCTAGAAAATAAATAAAGTGCAACAAATGATAATATATAATAAACAAATAAATCGTATTATCATTTGCTAAAGTCTTCGGGTCATCTCGAGTGTCTTCATAATCTTGAGCTTTTCAGTGGCTTTCGCGGTGACTCGTTGCTCCCTAATCAACAAATACATAATACTTCTTGTTTACATTCCATCTATCCAAATTAACCGTTGGTCTTGACTTTTCTAGACCCAACAGTCTCCCCCTATTTGGTTAGATGAATGTAAGCCAATGCAGAAGTATGATGAAACAAACATGAATAATAAGATTGAACTTGTGTAGATGCAATTCATGTTTCTTTCACCGCAAAACAAAGTGAATCTTCCTTTATCCGCTTCTCAAACCCAAAACAAACATCTTGAACTTCTATGGCCTTCATTTATCTTCTCCCCCTCTGATTAAGCTCCTCCTACGATTAACTAATCTCAATCTTCATCCCCAACACCAAGAATGTAAGAATATAGAGTGTAATCTTAATCTTCATCCCAACCCAAAAGATGTAAGAATATAGGATGTCGGTTCAAGTGTAGGACTCCAAACAATCCTTGTAATGAACATATGACAAATGCAAGTTCAAAGATAAAAGAAAACCATATCCCAACAATATGAAAGTTAAGAGTCTTCAAAGCAGAATAAGAAATCTTCACATCAATGAAACCGAAGTCTTCACTGATAAACCACTGTTAACACACTTGCCATCAGTTTCAATCCATCAATCTCCCCCTAAACTGATGCTTTAGATAACTGACATGTGAAGATCCATCAAGTCTTCAAAAACAAGTAGTGTTCTTCGGAAGCAATCATTGCAAACCGGTAATATGTGCTGCAAACAATTGGACTTACAAAATAGACATCATTAACTCATTTTAATTTTCTGACCATTATGAGTTTCAGATCTACTATGCCAAAAGGTAAAGTACTTCCAATGATACAACCAATTAAATGAGTAAACCAAAGGTTAATGTGTTTCAGAAGTGAAATCATATGTTGTCAACTTTGTAAGTTTTAATTTGAAGATGCATTAGAACTTGGACACCACACAAATTAACACTTCGAAAGGAGACAATACACATCAAGAAAAGACACCACTTCTGAAACATTTGGTTAACTTTGGAAGCAATAATTTATAGATGCATTAGAACTTGGACATCATAAATTAACGCTTAAGAAATTAACCTCTTTACGTACCAAGAATTCAAACTCTTTGAGAATTTGCAAAAAGTTAGGCTGTGAAATGAATCTTCATGTAATTCACTCAGACATGTTCATAATTATGAACATAAAGTTTGCAAAAATTACCATCATGCCATAAAGAAATTAAATCAGTGACTAACGAAGGTCACATGAGGATTCCAAATTTTTAAGTAAATCTTCAACAAAGTCAAGTGGAAATTACCTATGTAACCCCAATTCTTCATGCCTTTACCAACTAATTCGAGCATTACAAAAATAAAATAACCTTTATGCCCTCAAAAATTTTTCAACTTCCAATGAATAAGTATCTCATTTTCAATTAATCAATAATATCACTTCATCGGAAGTGGAATTAAATCGGAAGAAGAAAACTCAAGTGCTTCGGAAGAAATAATAACTTTCAAATTGGAAGCTCTACTCTCATAATCTTTCGGAAGCAATCAAACAAATCGGAAACATTTAAATAAGAAGTCCTCTTTCAGAAGCAGCTTTTCGGAAGTAAACTCAATACATCGGAAGAGAATTATGATCGGAAGCATGTTAACCCATGTGCTTCAAAAGATTCCTCGGAAGTGGTAACTCATCAGAAGTTTTCTTTCAGAAGCAATATTAATCCACTTTTAGAAGCTTGTATTTTTAACAAAAAAAATATCAACGGTAAGCTTCCGAAAACCAATCAACTAAAACCTTCTGATAACCCTAATTGATATACCATCGCCTCCAATATAATCTTTTCTGAAACAAACCCAGCTGCCCTAACATTTTTCAGCCGCCTCCATTTTTTATCAAATGAACAAAAATTTTGATAACTTATCCGATTTATCAGATTTGGGTGGGGTTTTGGCCAAAATTAGGGAGAGCCAAAACCCACTTGGGTTTTAATAAATCAAACCACAAAAACCCAAATAAATTGAAGAAACCCAGAACAAGAACATCTTCAAATAACTTAAAAAAATTCACAAAATCAGGGTATTGAGCACAAGTTTAAGACAATCAATGGTTAAACTGATAGTCTCGAGAACTTGGCTCTGATACCAATTGTAAAAACGGTTGCGGAATAGGACCTATCCGATTTGTGAAGATTGAGCAGATGAAGAACAGAGAAAATCTTGAAGATGGTGAAGAACACAGACAAAAATCTGAGATGCAATGTAAACTGAAGAACAAGAAATGATATACAACAATAATAGTTCAACATTCAACAACATTACATTACCTACCCCTCACATGCTCAAACTCCATGGATAAAGAATCCATGGAGTTCGTGGGGAAGAGCTCTCAAGACTACATTGAAGCACACCCTCACACACTCTCTTGTCTGTGCTATTTTAACAAAATAGAGAACATCCTCTATTTATATGTCACATGACCCAAACCCTAGAAAATAAATAAAGTGCAACAAATGATAATATATAATAAACAAATAATAAACAAATAAATCGTATTATCATTTGCTAAAGTCTTCGGGTCATCTCGAGTGTCTTCATAATCTTGAGCTTTTCAGTGGCTTTCGCGGTGACTCGTTGCTCCCTAATCAACAAATACATAATACTTCTTGTTTACATTCCATCTATCCAAATTAACCGTTGGTCTTGACTTTTCTAGACCCAACATAACCATAGTCGAACTCAAACTCAAAGTCTATTAAAACGAGCATAAAACTCAAAATTAATTGAACCCAAACAATCCTTTAACCTCTGCGAAACTCTCTGCGTAAACAAAAGCTATTCACAATCTCAACACAAATCAAGAAAAAGGCATGTAAGTACCCGACGGTTCGACTTCGGTTCATCAAGCAACGAACATGAATTAGTTAGCTAAGGTAGGTGTTTCATATACAATTACACTCGTTTTTGTTCGAGGAACGAAAACCCTATGTTTGTAACAACAATCGGGCCTCAGGTCAATCGAATTTGAACAAAGAGGAACTAGGGTTCATACAAATAAATCTGATTTTGGATGAATTTAATTTTATATTTTGTATAGGGTATGCCAAGTAAGAGGGGATACGTTTAGTAGAATTTAAAGTAAAAATAATATTTGGTGTATTTTGGTTGTGTTATATAGTTGAAGGGTTGATTATAACAAATTTATATTTAATATTTTAGGGGAGGGGGTATGACAAGTTCAAAAGGGGGTTTAGCCACACCCATTTGGAAAACTTGTTGCTCAAAATTGAGTTAAATTGACCCAAACTAAACTACGCTATTCCCGGTTAAACGATTTTTTTTCTCTGAACAGATGTTAAACCGGCCACTATACGTCCCGTCCACCATGAAACGAAAAGCCCCTCGATCGCCATATATATTATATATGTTGCCAGTTGGTTCAATGTAGAGACATTGTATTCGAGTATCCTTTTTTGGCGGTTCGATGATTACCCGCAAATCTAAAATTCTCGAGCTCATTTTAGAATCATCATGTTAGTTTAATATTGATTGTGTGAGTCTTTGAAAGAAAGTAGAAGTTAAAAAGAAGTAATATTAAAGATTTTAGCGAATTAGTATTTAATTAATGGTTACAATGATGAGAGTAATCTAGTTTGAAATTCTCGAGCTCATTTTAGAATCATCATGTTAGTTTAATATAGAGGAGGTAAGTGATTTTCTGATCTCGTATATTCGTTTTTGTAGTCTACTTTAATTGGCCAGTTAAACGAATGCATCAATACTTGGAAAACTTGTTGCTTAGAATTGCCCAAATAAACTACGCTAGACCCAGTTAATTTGTTAAACCAGATTGTTAAGTTTAAATGTTTAATACAGAACGGGTGACTCTTGACAGAAAGTAAAAGTTCAAAAGGAGTAATATGAAGAGTTTAATTAATTAAGTATTTAATTAATAGTTAAAATTTAGTTAGTAGAGATAGATTTTAAATGACTTGTTGTGCAAGTTTAAATTATTACAAATTGAGGTTATATATTAATTTTTTTATGCAACAGGGTTTTATGTTAACGCAAGAAAGAGTTGATAAATTGTATTGTGTTTGGTGTCAATATTTTAAAAACCGTGTTTTTCATTTGTACGGTTGTATCGGATTGAGATTATAGGTCATACTGGGCAGTTCAACCAGAATGACAAGTTAACCCTATAATTTCATAAAAATATAAAATCAACTCAAAATATAAACCAAAAGTACATGATTCTATAATTAAAAAAAAATCCAAAACTTAATCTTTCATAAAATAACCCAAAAATTAATCCTAATTCGAGATCCAAATCAAATGAAGTAGCAATTTATTCATTAGTATAAAATACCTTGAAGTCTTGATTCTAGATTGGTAGGACGTCTTCCTTTTGTCAATGAGATCATGCGTTCAAACCTTGCAAGTTATGCTAATCACCACAAATCATTTCTGTTACATGACTATTATATGATTATGTGTTACCGGTTCTAACTTCTAACAGCAGGTTTTACTCCAATGTCGTGAGAATGTACGTCCAACCTTTATAAATATAGACTATAGGTTATACGGTTGTTCAACATAGTATAATTAAAACATTTACCTGATAGAATTACTGATTAGACTAAAACAAACGTGAACGTTAAATAAAAGGAATCTAAAAACGAAGTTTTATATTAAGAGTAAATTACGGTTTTAGCTCATGTGGTTTAAGTGAATGTTGCTCCTGTGGTCTTAACAACTAACGGTTTCGGTTCCAAAACCTAACTATTTCAACATAAACACAAGAGAGAGTTCAGGCCAAAACCGTTAAAATAGTTAGGTTTGGAGGCAAAAACCATTAGTTGTTTAACCCATAGGGGCTTTATTAATAAGATATTATATTTTAGATTGCAATAGTTAAAACACTTAAACCACAAGGGCCAGAACCGTAATTTACTCTAATATTAATCAAAATTACATAAACATTCTTAATGGTTAAATAGTGGAAAATATTAATTAGCTCATAATTAATACAAGATTAACAATAAATACAAATAAATTAATCAAATACATAACTGGAATGTAAATGTACCAATCAAATCAAAAAGTAAAAGAGTTGCTAAAAAAACACAAAAACTTCCTAGAAATGTTGCTTGATCTTCCTGTAAAATTCCCATTTTCAATGTATTTGGAGATGAATTGCATAGAGTTTGAACATATATTCTTCCAAATTAGAAAGATTGTCGTTTTCCGCTTATATGGGATTGGTCTGGAAATGCATAGAACCAGGGAGAGATGCTTTGCAAGGCACAATTTTCATTTACAGGCTAACTTTTGGTCTCTGTGTGGCCATACAGACTAAGAATTGTATGGTCGGACGCAGGCTTCGAGCCAGCTCAGTGGATAAGGCATGCAAAACGAGACTAACAGATAAGGGTTGGATGTGTATGGTCGTACATGCGGGCTGCCTATTCTTGTATAGCCATTCAGCTTGGCTAATTCTGGTAGTCCTGTATGGCCATACATAGAGGTGACAATTCTTACCCATATCAAAGGCAATGGGTTAGTTTGGGAAAACAATTGTAGTATAATGGGTTAAAATAGGTAACATCATAATATTGAATGGGTTGAGATGGGTAGCACTTAATCACAATGTGGGTCAAGATGGGTAACCAAAAAATATGTAAATGCAATAGTTTTAAACATTTAAGGATGATTTTGATGAGAAAATCACTAAAAATTATCCAAAAGGACTATTTGTTTACTTATAACACATCTTAAGTTAAACTAAATTGATGTTTTTTTAAGAACAATCCATTTAGACCCGAACTAATTATGCTTAAAACTCGTTCTGACCCGCACACATCCTGACCTGAACCCATTATAACCAGTTACCCAACCCGACCTAACCCGCACATTTTGCCAGGTATAGCCATACAGCTTTTTAACATGTGTGCCCATATAACTTGGTCAGATCTGGAACATAAAAAAATTCTATGGTACATTGGTACCCTCTGGTTATCCTGTATGGCCATACAACCTTTAATGTGTACCGCTGTACAGATTTTCTGGAAACTTGTTTCTTCATATTTTTCCTCCAGATTTTGTGGGATTGGGTCCAGCAGCTCGTCTTCATCCATAAACTTGAAACCAAGTCCCGTGACTTTTACATATTGCGGATTTTCTTTTCTTTTGGCTCTGATTATCTTTGTATAGTATATTATCAAACCTCCTTTTTTAAGCCTTCAAAGCAAATATATATGAATGAAGTGCCATTTCCAGTAGATGAAATGTAACACAGATGCGTAAAATATGGGAAAATGAAATGTAAACAAATGTAAAATTAAGTGTACATCACTCCCTGATGAACCCCGGCTTGTCGAAAACCATTATTTAGAAAATCATTAACCTTTCTAGACTCGACTTGTATATTATTTAGAAATTAATCAAATATATCACATAGATTGTATGGCCAGCCTCACAACAATCTGGGTGTATGTTAAAGGTATCACAAGTTAATCAACACACACAAACTCAATCAAATGCTCAAACTTGAGTGCAGACTCTTGATTAAAACCCAAACGAATGGAAGTTGTAGCACAAAGAAAACAAAGGAACTAACCTATATATATACTAATACTTGGTGAACAACTTGTTTGTTAACCAAGATACTCAAGATGTAAACAAGATCTAATTCTGTTATTCAAATACATCAGAAAGTATATAAAATAACTCTATTGATCCTTATCCCATATCCCATTATTAATTATTATAAGACCAATGCAACCTACCAATCCAAGTGTCGCTTAAGTCTCAATAATCTAACTCAATAACCAGGGAGTGTTCACGAGACGAGCCGAACTGAGCCAGGGGTCAACTCAGACTCGGCTTGGATTCAAACCAAGCCTGGCTAGGCTCTGCTCGGATTGTAAACCGAGCCTGAAATCTTGGCTTGGACTCGGCTCGGTTCGTTTTTGGCTCGATTTTTATATAAGAAATTTAATATTTGAATTGTATTCACCTCAACTCAGCTCGTTTTCTCCAATGAGTCATAACTTCTACAAAGGCCACATGCGAGAGACGTCTTGATGTAGTCAGTGACCAACCGATGACCGACTGTAGTTTGTGGCCGACCTACGTGTGGCTGAGGCCAATCGTCGTTTGGCTATGATCGAGCGAGAAACGTTTGATGTGAGGACAGTGGCTCCAACGAATTTGGGAATTAGGGTTTGAGAAGTAAAGAGTAAAGTAAAGAGACGTGAATATGTGAAATTGGGAATTAAGAATATGATTTAGGAAGGAGGGATCAATGGAGCACATGAAAATTGAAATCCATTCCGTATTTCCGTCCTCTTTTGTTTTATTTATTTTTATTTTTTTCCTTTTTTAACATAATTACAAAATAACACCAAAATATATTTATTATTAAAACTAACCCTTTAATTTTATATTTTAGCATAACATGTTATACAAACTAGCCAGCCGAGCAACAAGCGAGCTACCAGCCGAGCCAGCCTTGACTCGAACTCGACACGGTTACAAAACTAGTTGGCTCGGTTCGGCTCAGTTATAAACGAGCTTTATCCGATCTTTTTCCAAATGAGCTACGCGCCGAATCCGAGCTTCGAGTTTTTTGAACAGTCCTAATAACCACCATGTGTTGTTTGTGATGGATATAAACTTGATGGTTCACATATGAAAAAGGGTAATTCAGTTTTCAAGTTTGGTTTATCAAATTGGTTTAGTATTAGATTAGAAATGGGTTATGGTGATTTAATTAGTTTATTTGATTTTGTAATTCAAGTCAAATTAAGAGTATTGTTTAACAAGCTGTTGGTAGTATAAATAGATAGGTAAAGGGCCTTTGTATGCGTGGTTTTTTGTTCTTAATAATATTCAAAGAGTAACGGGAGTTTCCACAAAGTGTATGTGTTTTCGTGCACGATACAAGACTCACGACCAACAGTTTGCTTGCTACTTTGCTAACAGGAATTTTTTTCTTAACATGTGACAATAGGAATCTAATTAGAAATGAATGCAAAATCCTATCATCCATGTCTAGTTTCTCGTCTTTTCCAGGTACCAATATAAAAACCCAGTCAATTCCTTCATATATTGATGTAGTATCTCCAATAATCAAAACACATCCAATTTTCTAACTTTGGATAAAAATGTTCTATGAATGCATTTCATGTCGCTTAATTGTCAAAGTTAGCTACAAAGCCTTAGATTTGAAGGAGATTCAACTTCAAGTCTTTATACAATAAGTTATTAATGGACAATAAAACACAAGTTAGTGAAATCCTAAAGATCATCTTTAAAAAAGTTTGACTATAATGGTTCTTTAGAATCAAAAAATAAACTCCAAAGTAGGGAATGATTTGGTTTTGGCCCTTAATGTCATATGACCTCATGAGTGCCTTCTTAAATACTGTTGGTTAAATCACATTCATATCATACATTTTCTAAAGTTTATGTTTTAGTATGATAATGATTTCATATATGTATTTACCTTCTTTTCAAAACAGGATCTAAGGGAACTATAAGGAAGCTTATAATAGGTAAGCAGACATTCTTGAAAAGTTTTAGTAGCAAAACATTGGATTTTATTACAAGACAAATAGAAAATCTAACCAATCACGAAATGTATTTTGTAGGAATTTTGAGCAGCATTGCAGGAATTATATCCTTGTTTCTTGTGATACTCTGTCGAAAAATGAGGTTGTGCGTACCTCCAAGAGAACCAGAATCTGAAAACCATCAAATAGAAATATTCATACAGAATCATGGACGTTTGGCACCAAGAAGATACAAGTATTCGGAAATAAAAAAAATGACAAACTCATTCCAAGATAAATTGGGACACGGAGGATATGGAAGTGTTTACAAAGGCCAATTGCCTGATGGGCGTCTAGTTGCGGTGAAGCTCTTGAAAGAAGCAAGAGGAAATGGAGAAGATTTCATTAATGAAGTTGCTAGCATTAGTAGAACATCTCATGTCAATATAGTTACTCTTTTAGGTTTTTGCTTTGAGGGAAAGAAAAGAGCCTTGTTGTATGAGTTCATGCCAAATGGATCATTAGATAAGTCTCTATGTTGTGATGGCTCCCATTTGAACTGGAACACATTATTCCAAATTGCAAAAGGGATCGCAAGAGGTCTTGAGTACCTGCATAGAGGTTGTAACACAAGAATTGTGCACTTTGACATAAAGCCTCACAACATTCTATTGGATGAAGAATTTATCCCCAAAATATCTGATTTTGGGTTAGCTAAGTTGTGCAAAAAGAAAGAAAGTATTGTATCTGTAATGGGTGCAACAGGTACTGCCGGATATATGGCCCCTGAAGTATTTCTCAAGAGTCTTGGAGGTGCATCTCACAAATCTGATGTGTATAGCTATGGGATGATGGTTCTTGAAATGACTGGTACAAGTAAAAACAATAACTCTAACATGACAAGCACAAGTGAAGCATATTTTCCAGATTGGATATATAAGCAACTTGAAGTTGGAGGGAATATAGGAGACGAAACCGTAGAAGTAGAGGAATTAGCAAGGAAGATGATGATGGTGAGCCTTTGGTGCATTCAGTTCAATCCATCAGACAGGCCATCCATAAGTAAAGTTGTTGAGATGTTAGAAGGAAGCATTGAGTCATTGCAAGTTCCACCTAGACGCTTTGAGTCATCTTCTGCAAGGCCTTTCCAAGGCAATCTAGCCTTATCCACACAGAGTTCCAGCGATGAGAGAGTATCAACGGTTCATGAAAAGATTTCTCAACCAAACACCCCACGAAGCCGCTAGTAAACTAGGTTAGCCTATTATTAAGTTGTATAGGACTTCCAATTCTGTGCAGAAAATTTATGTGTATAACAAGCAAAAGTTCAACCGAAATGAACCATAAACTCCTAAGAAACACCAAACAACGGGAAGACCTTTCACAAACATTATCAATTCATCAATTGATCAGTTAGACTAAGATTGCAACAATTCTATAACATTGAGACCTACTAATAGAAAAGTTATTTTATTCGTTGACTGCAATTTAATAACCAGGATTTGTTTCCTGCACAACCTAAACCTATGGTTCATCCCTAACCACATCAGTTCAAATTTTAAGCTCCTATCGAGATTTTTATCAAGTGATATGTGATTTCAAACAAAATAGACAAGTGTTTGATGGCAAATCTGCAATTCGAAGCCTTCGAAATGGTAAATTTAGGGAGATAGACCACCAATAAGAGATTTAAAAATGATGAAATCGAAAATTGAAAGGTAACAAGTATACCTATCGCTTCGATCTGATGGATCGGGGCACTTCCTGATCAATATGTTTAAAAGATGTCCATGCCGACACCCTCGCCGCCGATCCACGTGAACAACGGAGGCAATCTGAAGTCTGAACCGTCTCCATTGCACTTCCAATTTGAATCCTCAGGCACGTAAGGAAGTATGGCAGAGATGAGTAGACACAAGGGTCATCAAGTGTGACAGTTGCGACCACATGGGCCTAAATTTTTAAAAAAATTGTATATCTATCTATTTTAATAAATCAAAGTTTAAAAGGAACACAAAACGTGATTATAGAGCACTTCAACTTTGATTTCTCGCTTCTCTCCTATTAAATGCACCTCATATTAAATAATAATATTCAATATAAAATACTTTTTTCTGCATTTTAAAAATAAGAAACAATTTTTTTAGTACATTAAAAATAAATTAATATTAAAAAAACTCATTTTAAAAATCCAAATTATTATAAAATATACAATTTTTGAAAATATTATTTTAAAAAAATGTTTAAAGTAACAAACTTTGAAAAAAAATAGTGTTTAAAGAAATTATATAATTATTTTTGTACTTAAACTATTAAATTATACAAATTTTAGTCATATTTTTTATTAAAAAACCTTCTTATATTGTCTAAATTTTCATTAATAATTATTTATTATATTTTTCATTCAACCCGTGTAATACACGGGGTGCTAACCTAGTATTATATATATATATATATATATGTGTGTGTGTGTGTGTTAATTTATTTTACAACAAACACATATAATATTTCAATTTTTAATTATATTTAAAATATTTGAAGAAACTTGATTGTTTTTCAAATGCATCAATTGCATATAGAATCTGATATTGATCCTTTAAGCCGACCTACTCGTCGCGTACCGCCAAGGAAGGCTCATTGACTCTTGGCGTACCGCGAAAAAATCCGGAGTAATCTCAGATATTTTGACTCATCGCGTACCGCCACGGGACCTCGAAATGGTCTTGGCGTACCACAAAGAGTCCTGGAGTGCTATAACTTCAAATTTTTCTTATTTTTACGATTACGGAGAATCAGGAAGTCCGTTTCTCGCACGATTTTCACCCACATTCACGATTTCTCGCATACTATCAAATCGAGATAATCACAATCGTTCCGTTAACGTGGATTCCAGACATGATGACGTGAGCCTTTGATGTAGTTGTCACAGGTCCAGTGGCGGACCTAGAAATTTTTTTTATGGGGGTCGGAAATTTTTTCTAAATAATTATTTGTCGTTAAATATTTTTTTTATTGGACCAATTCGAATGAGGTCGGGTCGGATCACACAAAAAAATATCAAACTAAATTAAATCACAAATACATTATAAAAGCATGTCAAGTAATCTCGTTGATTAGGATGACGGATGATATCATAAAATTAGTTTTCTTTCTGCAGAATTCAAATGAATACTATTCAAATCAACAAATTCAAAATTTAACTAAGTTTTATTTTGAAAAACTGTTCCATATTATCTAAATATATACAAAGTATACACAAATTAACTAAGTTTTTAATCATGCTAACAAGTTTCAATTATTCAAATTGTACAATAATCAATTAATCAATAAATTTTGGTGTATACAAGTTATTTACTGTTCCAGTTTATTTTCTGGGAGAAACCGAACATAAATTATAATAGTTAAATTCAATCACTCAATATACAAATTGGGTATTATTGTATTATTGCTTTTTTTAAGTTAGGGCTATGCATGATTAGGTATTGAGTTGAATTATAAATTGCTAATTTGGTTAATTCATAGGTAATGCATATTGCGTTATTCGAGTACTATTTTATAAGTTTTGGTTTTAAAATGGTTTTAGAATGTGCTTTATCAGGGCCGTCAAATTTTTACAAGGGTCGGGAGAAATTTTTCTTGGGGGTCGGTCAAAATCAGATCCTATATATAACATTAAAAATAAAAAGTTCATAGGGGTCGGTCGACCCCTTCTCTATATGGTGGGTACGCCCCTGGTTGGGTCGGGTTGATTGATGGGTTAGAACAAGTTCGGGACAGGTTGGTGCGGATCACGATGTGTATCAAGTAAAATTAGGTTGGGTCTAAATGGGTTGTTTTTAAAAAAAACGTCAATTTAGATCAAACCAAAATGAGTTATAACTCAACAATATTCTATTTAAATAATTTTCAATGATTTTTTCATCAAACATATTATTAATAATTATTATCCATTTGAAACCATCAGATTTACATAGTCTTTAAATTGCCTATCTTGACATGCATTGTAATAAGGAGTTACAAATCTCAACACCTTTTATATTATGATGCTACTCATTTCTACCCAAATTACAATACTCATTCACTCAAATCAACCCCTTTCCCTTGCTTTGGGTTAGGATTGTCGGGTCTAGCAAGCGTGTTACCAGCTTTTTGGGGAGTTTACAAGCAGTTCAATCCCGTTTTTGAAATCACGCGAATTTTTGCGACAGTTACGAGCAGTTCTATGTGGCATAACTCCACGAGTTCTCTGCAAATGGATTCCAAAAAATCTTTCTACTTCCTATCATACCCTATTGTTTACTGTACTAAAAAAATGTGTATATATTCTTTTAATCTTGATTTCATACTCTTCTAAATCGTTGGATCAATTTGATTCATACAAGCCAGATCTATTTCCTTCATAATCGACGATATTAGTTCAACTAGTTTTATATTCATCCGGTAGTCGAGCACGCTAATGTTATAATGTCATTAGTCTACTAATTACATTCTTAATAATAACCGTTTTGACTATTAATTAAACAATCATACTAGATCATTATTACAAACTTTCATATCAATAAACATAGTTGCAACTTGCAAAGTTGCAGTTATCAAAGTTGTTTGATTGGTACAACATCCTTGCAATATAGGAACGAAAGTTTATTAAGAAAACAAAGGATGCAAATTCTTTTTAGTATTGTGGTTATAATTTGCAGTAAATGGTAAAAAATGAAACCATTTTGAAGCAGGCATATAACAACATAAGTTCCTCTAAATCATATGAAAGAAAAAAATCATAATCAAATTAGAACATTTACAGAACATAATATGACATTGCCATGGATCTTTCAATCATCAGTCCTATCATTATGGTAATGAGTGCAATCTTTCTGCTTGAAATATACGTAGCGCAGGTCATTGGATGAAACTGAAACAACAATGAATATATGTTTGTGCAATTGTTTTAGACAAAATCAAAACAAAACATTACATTGCTGTCAATTACTCAACGACTGATTCTGATTCTGATTTTGATTATGTGAATTTTGAGGAGTCAATTACTAAATACTCAAGTTACATGTAAGACAATAAATAATAATAAGACTATGCGGTGTGCCGGGTGGATGGGGCGTGGGTTGGGCATGGAACACCGGCCCTTGGGGTGTGATCACCTTGGGCGTGGCCACAGCCACGCTTCTCTCGGCCATTTGAGCTTTTAATTTTTGGACCTTTGGAGTGAGCGTGATCACCAAGGGGCATTTCCACCACAAGTGATAGAGTGGGTGGTTGTGGTGGATGCCTACGTGGCGTCTAGGTGGAGTGGTTGGGGCCAAGGGCATACTCCATGGTCTAAGAATGGGTTAAATGAGTCAACTATATCGAAAGTTATCTAATGTTTAGCATAATCACAATTCAAACATATCCTAAAAAAACACATAATCTTGCACACACAGAGAACAAAATCCAGCAAATCGAATTACAAAAAAATCTTGACTTAAACACCCAAACCCTTAAAATTAACAACTGTAATCTCACTTTGTGGGGTCTGGGGGAGACATGAAGACATACTTACCCCTACCCCAATGTGGTAGAGAGGCTGCTTTGTGAGAGACCCCGACTCAAAAATATTCAGATTATATATATATATATATATATATATATATATATATATATATAGGGCTGGGTACAAAAAATAACTCACTATTCCCGCGCTAACCCAAATAACTTTGGCAAGATGAAGCCAAATCTTGGATTTTTTTTTTTAAAATCATTGTAACACATTTTGAACACCATGTTCTTTTATGAGTTTGGGCTAATTCATCACCGTTTAAAAAATATCATCGTTGTAAGTTTTGTGCTACAGTACTGTAAGTTTTAAATATTTAAAAACTTACAGTACTGTAATTTTTTAAACGGTGATGAATTAGCCCAAACTCATAAAAGAACATGGTGTTCAAAATATGTTACAACCCACTATTCCCGCGCTAACCCAAATAACTTTGTCAAGATAAAGCCAAATCTTGGATTTTTTTTTGAGCATCATTGTAACACATTTTGAACACCATGTTCTTTTATGAGTTTAGGCTAATTCATCACCGTTTAAAAAATATCATCGTTGTAAGTTTTGTGCTACAGTACCGTAAGTTTTAAATATTTAAAAACTTGCAGTACTGTAATTTTTTAAACGGTGATGAATTAGCTCAAACTCATAAAAGAACATGGTGTTCAAAATGTGTTACAATGATGTTCAAAAAAAAATTCCAAGATTTGGCTTCATCTTGCGCGGGAATAGTGGGTTATGTAAAATTCCATGCCCTATATATATATATATATATAGGGAGATTCAAATGTTAACCCTCCCTTATAGCGTGAACCCGTTAACCCTGGCGTTTTTTGCCCGAATCTTTGTTTTTCTTTTCATGGTTTTTATTATACATAAATAGGGGGGTTTATTTTTTGTGTTTTTGCTAATTCATCACCGTTTATTTTATTAAGTAAGTGTATAAACGGTGATGAATTAGCAAAAACACAAAAAAGAAACTCCCCCTATTTATGTATAATAAAATCCATGAAAAAAAACAAAGATTCGGGCAAAAAACGCCAGGGTTAACGGGTTCACGCTATAAGGGAGGGTTAAAAATGGAACCATCCTATATATGTATATATATATATATACATATACATACATATATATATATATACAGGGAACGGATCATATAATAACCCTCTCTAATTGAGAAAGCTCAATAACTCAAATCCAGTGGTTCAAATTTCCAAAATTAAATCTAATGGTGACATGTGTCACTAATTAATTTTTAATACAAAAGGGCATTATAGTCTTTTGTCTTAATTACAAAAATCAGATTTAATATAAGAGTGACAACTGTCACATTCTTAAAAAACCATCTATTTTCCTATTTTTAAATTAAAGTTTCCCCCCTTGATTTTTATACACTTATAATTTTTTATACTATGTTATTTTTTTATAAAAATTACACCATTAAACTCGTCATATTTTTCTTGTTAATTTCATTATAGTCATGCCAAATTTTTTTCGAGGCGTTCGTAATTACAATAACGTAAAAAACATAAGTACAATAATTTTTCTATTTTTTCAAAAATTTTCCATCAAATTTTTTTTCTCTCATCTTAAATATACATTACAAACTTATTTTTTATTATAAATTTAGTTAATTAGATAAATTTATATCAAATAAGATAAAAAGTTAGATAATTGTAACGTAAAATAAATAATAAGTTACAGCTCGTTACATCAGTGTAATTATGAACACTTTGAAAAAATTCAGCTCGTTACATCAGTGTAATTAGGAACACTTTGAAAAAATTCAGCTCGTTATATCAGTGTAATTACGAACACTTTGAAAAAATTCAACTCGTTACATCAGTGTAATTTCGAAAACTTTAAAATTTTTTGACAAAACTATATTTGAATTAAAGATAAAAATGTGACAAATTTAATGGTGTAATTTTTTTTTAAAAATAATAATGTATATAAAAGTTATGAAGGTTTAAAAAAATAGGGGGTAAACTTTTATTTTAAAAATCAAATCAAGTACACCTTACAAATCTCCAAAATACCCTTAAATAAATCTCAAGCACTCATTTTTCCCAGATTTAATATGGACCACACATTTCAAATGTATTAAATTAGACAACCAATCAAATTGGGTTTATAAGTTACCTCAATTAACATGGGTTACCATTTACTCCTTACCCTACATATATATATATATATATATATATCTATACTACTATATAATGTATATAGGAAGGGTAACAATGCCTTTTACACAAATCTCTTAAAATTAAGAGGTGCATATTTTTAAGCAATTGGTACAACTCCTATAAGCAGGTTATAATACCATTGAAAATTCCGAACTCCCGCTCATTAATATTTTCCCTATACCGTGCGTTCATTCAAATTTCAACCTACCTCTCATCTCCATCTTCTCTCTTTAGAGCTTCATCATTAATCATAATTTCTGGCTCCATCACCCATATCTGATCCCAAAACTCCACCCATCACCGATTCAACAACCATCAGCAATTCTCCATGGAAATCGGATTCTACAACCATCACCCAACGTTGATTTTACCTGTTGTTGGGAATCGTTCGATTGGAGTAACAATCGTCCTTGCCACCTTCTTTAGGTTATGGTTTATATTCAATTTCTGCTATTTTAAGTTCGTAATCAATTTTGTGTTTGTTTGGTTTGTTCCATCTGGGATTCAAAGTGATCCCCTTTTGCATTTTGGTTTTGTGTAGATCTATGTTTGATCAGCTATGATCAAATTTACGAAGTTCATTTATTTTTATTTATGGGTGTTGGGATTTTCTTCTTGACGATAATTGTTTTGCTAATTTTGGGTTGATTGGATTTTCATTTTGAAATATAGGAATGGAGAATTAGTTTAGTGTTCTGATAAAAATAGTTCTAAGGTGTTTGGATTTGTGTTTTAAATTAGGTCGTTTTTGTTTTTTTTTTTTTTTCTGGTTCAACTGCTACTTCCTATATACATTCACCATATGATCATCCAAAAACTTATTTTCAAATCCTTAACCAGGGCTCTAATATCATCTGAATGAACTTCCATCCACAACAACAAACTTTTCTCTTAGGTTCCATTGGATTAAAATCATGACAGCTTCTTAATTTAAATTTACATATTTTAAATGAGGCATTGAAATTGTTAACAACTGATTATGTTTGGCTTATTGTGCAAAATGTTTTGTAGTTGGAACAGATGTTGCTGAAATAAGCATCTGGAAGGTTGGATCTTGAGAAAGATGGTCATAAACCCTTCAAGGTTTGGGATTTATCTACTTGCTCAATGCCTATTAAGGTAAGGTTCCTTCTCCTTATTGATACACTTGTAAGGTTTAATTTGTGTTCAAATAAGCATATCTTGTTTATAGCATCCTTAATATTTTATTATTCACTTCATGTCCAGACAACATTGGTAAAAAATGCAACTGTATCTATTAGTCTTTGCATATGAGGACCTGATGGATCAATACATGCTATCAAAAGTCTAATTTATGTCATAAAACTTCAATTTGTTTTAATTGTTGTTGTAAGTATATATATGCAAACTTGATGAAGAGTTTGATAAGCATCCTCCTTTGTTGTAAGTATATATATGCAAACAGGAACCGTAAAACAAAATCGACTGCATTGGTTGCTGATCGCGCTGCTCCAGTTCAATATAAGCACCTGAAATGTAAATATTTGCACCCAGTAGGCCTAATTAAATAAGCTATTTAAACAACTCTACTATGTTCTTAAATGTTATATTGTTTGATTTATGTGGAGAGTGTTGTTGGATAACTAATAAGTTTGATCTTTGCTTCTATAATGTATTTTGGGAATAAACCATGCTACATTCTCACTTGGTTTCGGTAATATGCATGAAGTGCTGACTGCTTCTTTGACATGTTCTTTTTAAGACCTTTCGTCTTTACATTTTAGCTATAAAATTTGATGATTTTTATAATTCATGTTTAGTTGCACAATTTTTTTGTGGATCTCATAGTTACACAATCTTTTTTTACTTAATCTTTTGTTAGGTTAGCTTTTGTTAGGTTACGAACATTGTGTTGTATATTGTCGTTGCCGCCGCCGCATCGCGCGGGTTTTCGACTAGTATATATATATATATACGTGTTATTATTATTATTAAGTTTTTTTAGAATAATAACACACAGGGAAGCAACAAACAACATAACATATACACACAAACATACGTAAAGAGAATCTGCCATAGGGCTGACATAAACATGCACACACAACATCAACCAATCATCTATCTCCTAAACAGTCCCTTTTCTTTTATCCTCCCTTCCCATAAACCCATATCATTGATCATGTCCTAAGAGAGGTGCAGTACTAAGAAATCCTGACGAATTTGTTCATCACATGTCAAGCTAGGTCGGCCCCTATACCTCTTCCCCACCACAGTGAGGTTCTCTACTCTTCGTACATGCACCGTTAGGTCTCTTTTCTTCACATGTCCAAACAATCTCAATCTTCCTTCCCTTACTTTGTCCAAGACGCATCTTACTCCCAATCTATCCCTGATGACTCCGTTCCTTATTCGGTCCATCCGTGTGTGCCCACACATCCATCTTAGCATTCTCATCTCTGTTGTCTCCAACTTTCTTGCCTGAATCTTCTTTATTGGCCAGCAATCATTTTCATACATCATTGCCGATCTTACAGCAACTCTATAAAATTTGCCTTTTAGTTTTTTCTGGAAACCTCTTGTCCCATAAGATGGTTGTAGCTGCTCTCCACCGGTTCCAACCTGCCTAGACACGATGTGCTACATCACAATCTATGTCACCGTCACTCTGGACAAACAATCCCAGATATATTAACTTTGTTGTCTTTGGCACCTCCTAATCTCCGATAGTCACATGGTTGTCGTCTTCTATGGTACCGCTAAAGCTGCAGTAGAGATACTCGGTCTTTGACCTATTAATACGCAAGCCTTTACTCTCTAAGGCCAATTGCCACTCTTCTAGCCTCGCATTTAGGTCCTCCTTGTTTTCTGCCACTTGCACTATATCATCCGCAAACAACATGCACCATGGAATGTTTTGTTGAATAGACTTTGACAGCTCATATAGAATAACTGCAAAAAGGAACGGACTAAGTGCCGAACCTTGGTGTAGTCCTACCTCCACCGGGAAGAAATATGTCTCCTTTACTAGTGCTCTAACACTATTTTTAGCCCGAGCATATGTATCTCTTATCAAATCTATATTATTTCCAAGGGATACTTCTTCTCTTCAGGCTATCCCAAATCACCTTATGTGGCACACTATCATATGCCTTCTCCAGATCAATGAACACCATGTGCAAATCTCTCTTCTTCTCCCTATATCTCTCCATCAGCCTCCTCAGAATGTGTATCGCCTCTATGGTCGACCTCCCTGGCATAAATCCAAATTGGTTCTCAGTGGCTTGTGTTTCTTTCCTCAATCTTGTCTTGATCACTCTTTCCCAGAGTTTCATAGTATGACTCAGCAGCTTAATTCCCCTATAATTAGCGCAACACTATGTGTCTCCTTTGTTCTTATATAATGGAACTAAGACATTACTTCTCCATTGATCCGGCATCTTGCCTGTCCTGATTATGGTGTTGAACAAAGTTGTCAACTAGCTAACTCCTTCATCTTGTAAGCATATCCATACTTCAATGGGAATATTGTCCGGTCCCACCGCTTTCATCCTTCCCATTTTCCTAAGCGCTCTCTGCACCTCTTCTTTGGTAAGGCGTATAAAATAACAGTTGTTCCGTTGTGTTTCTCTGTTAGTGATATGCTCACTACCTTCTATGTTGCCCAGTTTTTTGAATAGCTTATTAAAGTATGTTTGCCACCTCTCTTTAATATCTTTCTCCTTTACTAGAACTCGTCCATTAGCTCCCTTTATGAATCTCACCAATCCTATATCATGTCTCCTCCGTACCCTAGACCTGGCAATCTTGAACATGCCGTTCTCTCCTTCTTTGGTCTCAAGGCGTTTATACATCTCTGTGTATGCCTTGTCTTTAGCCTCTACTACTGTCTTTTTTGCTTCTCGTTTTGCTTTTTTGTAGCTATTCTTTAATCGTTCTCTTTCTGCTTCCTCTGTACACTTGATCAAGTCCCTAAACCTCTCCTGCTTTGTTCGAACCTTGTGGTGCACCTCGTCGTTCCACCACCACGATTATCTTTGCCTGCTTATCTTTCCTATTGTCATCCCTTATGTCTCATGTGAGACTCTTGTCACCTAGTCCGAAATTACTTCCAATATTTTGTTTGTGTCGTCATAAATTCTGGCATCCTTCCCTAAAAGTACCTTGTATCTAAATTCCGTTATCTTTTCTCCCTTTAGGTAGCCCCATCTAATCTTTGGTTTATGCTTCTTCTCGTTCACCAACTTCTTGCGCATAGAAATATCGGTCACCAAAAGTCTATGTTGCGACACTGCTGCCTCCCCCGGTACAACCTTGTAGTCCAACCATCTGTTACGATCTCCTCGTCGCATCATCAGATAATCAATCGGAGTGTCACTTCTTCCACTACTGAACGTGATCAGATGTGAATCTCTCTTCCTAAAGAAGGAGTTTATGATTCCTAAGTCATGTGCCATCGCAAAATCCAAGAGGTTGCTACCACTCTCGTTTCTGTTCCCGAAACCTCAACCTCCATGTATCGATGGATAACTCTCATTCTCTTTCTCGATGTGGCCATTGAAATCTCCTCCTATACATAGTTTCTCATCTCCTGGGATGGTTCTTATGACTTCATCCATACCATCCCAAAACTCTCATTTCTCGTTCTCTCCTAAACCAACGTGTGGTGCGTATGAACTAATGATTGCTACTGCTTCCTCCCTAACACCATCCTGAGCAACATTATCCTAGCATTGCACCTTCTTACCTCCACCACCTTGTCTTGAAGTTCACTTGCGACTAAGAAACCCACTCCATTTTTCGCTCCATTGGCACCTGAGTGCCATAGCTTGTATCTGTTATACTCTGCGCCTCTTTTCCCCTTCCACCTTGTCTCTTGTCTCTGCAGAAATTCAATATGATAAATAATCGAAAGACTATAAGTAGGTGTTGAATTTCCTTTATCTCCTTTTACAACAAATCTTTCATAACTCAATCAAATATAAAAAAATCCATGTAAAGTGTAATGTTTTCAGCATAAATAACAAAACAAGACTATAAGTCAAATCAATAATCAGTAGTTTTAGATCCTTAATCTGAGTCCAATGATGATTTTTAAATTAACACATATTGTAACCTTTTTATAGGGGCTTGATTATTACACACCCAATTTTTCTATTTTTACACCACATCGACACCATACGTCTCGTATAGACCTACATGATGTGTATAGCCCCTCTGACACCCACTGATTCCATAATGATTGGTCTCGTATACACCTTGTATAGGACCTATATGAATCGTATAAAAGTCTAACCATTAACATTGAGAATTTTTAACAAATAATGACTTTCACTTTATATGTCTCGTATAGAGCTATACGAGGTATACAGAGTGTGTGAAGAGTGTGTGACATGTGTGAGAATAACAGGAACCTACTATAGTTTATAAAGTTAACTTTTGGAACTCAAGATTGAAACATGAAAGTATCACATCAATGATAAGTTCAAACACATAAGTTGGTTTTAAATTGGTGAGAAGTGGCATCAATAACATTACATGAAAACACTGACCTGGACAATGAGTGGAAGTATTCACACATAACCTCGCTTGATTAAATGATAAAGATCAATGAGAAATTTCAACTTTAATCAAATGAATGCTTTACTCGCACATACAAATCGATGCATCATTTTAAGTCAAATGCTTCCAAGTGCCAACCAAATTTTTGCACAAAATGTCAAGTAGATATAAAATTTGTAGCATGAACAACCAGATATTAAACACAATCAATCAAAGAGTCAAAAATCCTACTAGATCTAATCCAATCTCTAAAGTATGAGGCGATATCACTGAATCCAAAATCCCAAAAAATAGGTTTAACCGAACAGTGAATCCATAACCATAAATCAGTTTTTTTTTTTGGGTAAAAGGGCATTTGCCGAAAAAATATTATTCCAACAAACAAAGAAATACATGTAAACTAGAGCGCTCGCCCAACAAATAGAACACAACTTAGACAAACCCGAGAGGGCTCTCAAAAAGTAAGCCCAATATGATAATCAAAATAGGAAAGATGCCGGATCAGTGGAGAAGGAGTGTCTTAGCTCCCTTATATAAAAACAAGGGAGATGCACAATGTTGCACTAACTATAGGGGAATTAAACTACTGAGTCATACTATGAAACTCTGGAAAAGAGTGATCGAGACAAGATTGAGGAGAGAAACTCAAGTGATTGAGAACCAATTTGGATTTATGCCAGGGAGGTCGACCATAGAGGCGATACACATTTTGAGGAGCCTGATGGTGAGATATAGGGAAAAGAAGACAGATTTACACATGTTGTTCATTGATCTAGAGAAATAATATGATAGTGTGACACACCAGGTGATTTGGGATAGCTTGGAGAAAAGAAATATCCCTTGGAGATATATAGAGTTGATAAGAGATACGTATGTAGGCGCTACAACTAGTGTTAGAGCACCAGTTGGAGAGACAAGCCCTTTCCCGGTAGAGGTGGGACTACATCAAGGTTCAGTACTTAGCCTGTTCCTTTTTGCAGTTATTCTGGATGAGCTATCACGATCTATTCAGCAAGACATTCCATGGTGCATGCTTTTTGTGGATGATATCGAGCTAGTGGCAGACAACGAAGAGGATCTAAATGCAAGGCTAGAAGAATGGCGATTGGCCTTAGGAGTAAAGGCCTGCGCATCAGTAGGTCAAAGACAGAGTACCTATAATGTAACTTTAGCGGCATCATCGACGACGATGGGAACCGTGTGACTATTTCTGATCAGGAGGTACCACAGACAAAAAAGTTTAAATACCTGGGATCAGTTGTTCGGAGTGATGGAGACATTGATTGCGATGTATCCCATGTGTCCAGGCTGGTTGGAATAGGTTGTGAGCAGCTACAAGCATTCAATGCGACAAGAGATTTCTGGAAAAACTAAAAGGCAAATTCTATAAGGTCGCAGTGAGACCAACCATGATGTACAGAAGTGATTGTTGGCCAATAAAGAAGATCTAGGCAAGAAAGTTGGAGACGGAAGAGATGAGAATGCTAAGATTGATGTGTGGGCATACACGGATCGACCGAATAAGGACTGAAGCAACCAGGGAGAGATTGGGGGTAACATGCATCTGCGATAAAGTTACGGAAGGAAGACTGAGATGGTTCGAACATGTAAAGAGGAGAGACTTGATGGCACCTGTACGGAGAGTAGAGAACCTCACTATGATAGGGAAGAGGTACAAGGGCTCACCGAGGTTGACATGGGATGAGCAGATTCGCTAGGATTTGTTAGATTTGCACCTTATGGAGGAGGTGATCACTGATATGAGTTCATGGAGATGTAGGATAAGGGTGAGAGAACCCTAGCTTGCTTAGGAGATAGGCTGGACTTTAAGAGATAGATTGCTCTGCTATGTATTTCTGTGCATTGTTTTTTTCTTGTGTTGTCTATGTTTGTTTCTTGTTTAGCATAAGTATGTGTGTATATGTTATGGTGCTTTGTTGACTGCCTGTGTGATATTGCTAAAATAATAATAATAATTATTATAATAATAAATAAATATATAAAATAAATAAATATATGTATATATATATAAAACTTCTAAGCCGAGGGACTCTTACGAAGCAGTCTCTCTACCATATTGGGGTAGGGGTAAGGTGTGTGTTCATCTCTCCCCCCAAAACCCACAAAGTGGGATTACACTGGGTACGTGTTGTTGTTGTAGGCTACCTATACAAAACAAAACATCCCAACAACAACCCATGGGCCTAACTAAAAACCAAATCCAAAACACTAATAGAGGCCAAATAAAAACTACAAACCCAACCTAAAGGGTCACTATACAAAAATAGCCCAATGAAGCAATAAACAACCATTACAAGCTGCCCGGGGCCCAACGGCGAAAATACAAGCTAAACAAGAAATCCTTCAAATGCAAGCAGGCCACCAACCTTTCACTCCCATGAATGTTGTGAGCCCACTTTAGCCAAATCCTGGCCAACAGTAAAACTCTCACTACACAAGCAGAAGCCAACCCAGCCACGAAGGCCCAATCATCACATTAGCCGCCCAACTAGACATGCCCTAAATCATATGGACCTGATAAGCAGCCCACACAAAAGTAACATGGCTCATGCAAACCCCAATCCACAATAACAACTTTATGGGCCAGGCATAAACAAGCAAAACCTTCATTCCCTTAGACAAAGTTTAGTGGTCACCCCACATAAATTTTCTAATACGCCATCACCCCACTAAAAACCTTAAAATCCCATAATAGTCAGCCCAGTAAAAACCTTCCCCACTGTGCCACATCACCACATCAAACGGTGTGATTTTATTAGGTGGGTCCCTTTTTTTAAAAACTAGCCAATGGGAGGAGAGGTGTCACACCCCCTGTGCGGTGACGATCGATGGTTGAATCATGCACAAGTATTGAATAAGAACAACCACAATGCATTACTAGGTTGCATAGAGTTTAGACAATTGTTTAGTTACATACATTCTATCTATCTACCAAAAGAATGACAACTACAGACCCAAAAATATTGTTTACAAAATAAGACTCAGACAAGACAATTAAACAATCAAGATTATGTGAGTTTCTAATCCATCCTAGCTTGTTTCTTCGTCTTGTTCTATCTTAACTATGGTCTCCTTAGTTGTCCTTGTGAAGCTCTAAACCTGATTAGCTGAAACACGTGAAAAGTAACTGTCAACTACAAAGGTAGTTGGTGAGAACAATATGTTTAACATTTATATATATGAATCTGCATTGAAAAACATATGTATAAAACATTGAATGAAAATGACATGGATAGTTGCAACCCAAACTAACATCAAGTAAGAATAACGTGTGCAAACAGTCGTATGACTGTCTACTAGAAAAGCCAACATATATTCAAGTCCCAAACTACGTTTGGAGCCAGAAAGCAGTCAGCAAACGCATTCAACACGAGATGTACTAATGAGTTTACTCAGAAGACAAACTCTGTGTTAATGTACACGGTTAATATGACCTATGCTGGTAAAGTTAATTAGCAGCAAATCCATATTACCGTACGCATCCAATCTGCAGTTAGTTTTTAAAACAAATTTAAAACGATAACCGCAGCCTTGGCGTAACCAAAACGTGTCTCTCTTTCCCTTGTTGTGATCACCCAGTACTAACGTTATAAGAATAAGAATAAGATTGAATAAGTGTCTTGATGTGTGTATAAGTTTGTTCACAACGATGAACACCATGCTTTTAAGTTTTCAAGATTGAATCCTTTGATTGAAAACCTTTGGTTGAATACCCGTGATTGATTACCATGATTTTGAAATCCTTTGATTGAATACCACCATGAAAACCATTGAATGAATATCTTGTTTTGAAATCCTTGATTGATTACCACATTGAAAACCCTTGAATGAATATCTTGTTTGAAATCCTTGATTGATTACCACATTGAAAACCCTTGAGTGAATATTTTATTTTGAAATCATTGATTGATTACCACATTGAAAACCCTTGAATGAATATCTTGTTTTGAAATCATTGATTGATTACCACATTGAAAACCCTTTAATGAATATCTTGTTTTGAAACCCTTGATTTAATCCGGTGATAGAAAACCCTTGTATAAATACAAGGTTTGTACGAAAACATTTATTTTAAAACACGGTTTATAGTTTAAAAGCTTGTAAGACTTTGTAAAACTTAATCTTTCAAAGTGTTTAACATTTATAAAACATTTTATGTAAAGCAGGTTGTAAAATAATTTATAAAACTCTTTTATAAAACCTTTTAACAAAATGTGTTTAACAGTTGTAAAGTCAGTAGAATATAAGAGTAAACCTTTGATTGCTGCAAAGAATAGTGAATGCTGTATTTGAAAAGTTGTAATACAAAAGATGTAGTACAAAAGATGTTTGGTCACGTGTTCCACCCCAAAACATTTGTAAAAACTGTAAAAGAGGGGCTAATGTTCTCACCTGACAGCAGTAGACTCTGAACCTGAACAAGTAGCAAGCAAATAGACTTCTAACTGGTTCCTATATCATTGTAATCATACATATAATATAAGATTTAATATGTTATAAACTTTGATTGATTGATTGAGTCGTGTTAACCTGTTAATGAATATGGCTTTGTATAATTGTTATGTTTAAGAACATTAGATTATCCTTGAAAAAATGATTGACTTCCTTGTAAAAATATCGGGGGATTTGGATCCCCCATAGGGTGTTGTACATGAACCAAAAACGAGAACCTGAGTATTATCCTGAGGATCCCCTGTTAGGTCTTTAAATAAGAACCAAAAGCGGGAACCTGTGTATTAACTTGAGGATCTCCCGTTAGGTCTTCAAAGAAGAACCAAAAGCTGGAACCTGTGTATTAACTTGAGGATCCCCCGTTAGGTCTTCATAGAAGAACCAAAAGTGGGAACCTGTGTATTAACTTGAGGATCCCCCGTTAGGTCTTTAAAGAAGAACCAAAAGTGGGAACCTGTGTATTAACTTGAGGATCCTCGTTAGGTCTTCATAGAAGAACCAAAAGTGGGAACCTGTGTATTAAATTGAGGATCCCCCGTTAAGTTTTCATAGAAGAACCAAAAGTGGGAACATGTGTATTAACTTGAGGATCCCCGTTAGGTTTTCAAAAAAGAACCAAAAGTGGGAAATCTGTTGTTTGGGATTAGGATCCCCCAAAGCCCTTAAACCCACTTATTCCTTTCCATCTATACTACCAGCCATATGTTGACCTTATTGTTGACACCATGCCATCGACCTTGGCAATAAAGACGGGAACCTAGGTTCTTTGAACTTGGACTACTTAAATCTGGATAATATCGACTAAGGTTGGGTCCCATGCATTCATCGAGACAGCTAAGTTCGCTGGTCCATTTCTTACCCGTCGATATTATCCATTCCTTGATTTTTTTGGCATCGATATTGTTGCTGCTCAAAGTTCCAGCCATACTTCGATCTATATAGGGTGTTCCTAGCCTCTCTAAACCATTTTCGAGTTAAGCTCTTGAGTTTAGAGAGCTGTGAAACCAATTTGTTCATTAAAGAGATGATGAATAGTGTAAAACCCTACAGTAACGTACCTTCTCTCTAGGATTCTGGCCAAAATACTTCAAACCAGCTCCGATCCCTTGTACTTCCAGCTTCCTCTCGTCGAGATGGTCGTTTTGATATATTATATGTGCAATTTGGATAAGAAATGAAGAAGTTATGATCGAATTTGTGAGTTTTTCTTGGGTGAGAAATGGGTTGGACGAATTTCAAGAGAGAGAGAGATATGGTGGCTGTCAAGAATGAAGTGGATGAACCAAAATAAGGGTTTTTATACCCCGAGAGGTTCCCCGCGTATTCGATCTCACTTGGTGTCGGTTTCGCATATTTTTACGCGCGTGTTGTTACGATTACGTAATTAAATATTTCGAATTGTAACATGGTTTTTCTTGAATTGTTTTTGATGAGTTTCAAAATTGAAAAATGTAAAATAAAATATTTTACTTATTTTTACTTTTCGTTCTTAATCAGACCGTTAAACGAATATAATTACGTGTATACCCGTAATTACGTACGTTTTTGGTCGTTTTACGTATTTATTGATGTTTACTCGTAATTATAAGTTCGATAATCGTCACCCATAATGATACTCAGTCTCGCTCACACATTACGATTTGTTTAATTGATTTGTTTGTCATATTATTTGTCATAACACTACGCACTAACACTATCCTATTACACCGAACGCAGTATATGTATAGGGCATACCAAGAGTCCAGTACATGCCTTATCAACCGCCAACCCACCACTGTTTCGATATAATTCAATATTGTTCTTGCCTAGCGTAATCGACTGTAATTAATTAATATATACTTAAATAAAAACCCTATAACACACAAACATGAACATATGGATCACATAGGCACATTGACATATTGAACAAGAATCACACAGATATAAAGGCTATCAGGTACACATTGTTCTATCCTAATCTATGACTAACATGATTACTGTACGGATGTTACAGGAGGCTTCACGGGGTGCAGGGCCGCTATGGGAAGGAAATGGGCACCGCCGAGGTAGGGGCGATGTGCTTGCTCAACACCGACCAAAATTGATTCCCCGTTGAGCCAACGAGGAGAGTATTACGGATGGTCTTACACCCATACCGCACCAGCTCTGACATACACTAAACCCAACCAATCCCTTTCCAATTAAAATGGACCCAACCTCTGAACATATGAGCAAGACACCCCAAAAAACAAGAATTACTGGGCCAGATCCCCATATCTTTTAAGCCCAGACAGCAGAACATGTGGCACCCAATTAACAAGCCATTAACATACCACAAAATTAAATTTCCAAACCACCCAAGGACCATGGCAGGCCTTGCTTTAGCACATTGCACAGCCCTCTTAAGGGCCATGAGCATCCCCCAAGCAGCCCATACCATGTTCCCAGCCGGCCTCGTAGACAAACTAGTACAACACACCAAAAACACCATAACCCGTCCATACACAAGATACATCCCAACAGCCCAACAACCATACAAACTGAGATTCCTGGCACATTGAAACGAGCCATCACCAATCCAACCTAAGTGAACCCAACCTCTGTACATGCAGGAAAACACCTAGCCCAAAAACTTACACGTACCAATCCAACAAACCAACAAGCCATAAGTCCAAAAAAAACCATGATGGCAGTGGGTCTTAGGAGACTCCAAAGCAACCAAAGTTCCATTGACATCATCAAACAACCTCTACAAGCCCCCAAAAACAAAACACAAAAAACAAAACCCAAACCAACAAAAGAGAATAGAGCAATCCGTAAAAAAATATAAAAGGAGTAGGACATGAACAAAACACCCACCCAAAAACCAACTAGTGCTTCATATGACCGGCCATGAAATTGGCCATGCCAATCGCGTAATCCATATCAATTCCTAAAATACGCACTTGATCCTTCAAAAGTTCCCAAAGCAAGAGAACAATCAACAAAAGCATGAGAAGAATTAGTACCTAGAAGGAAATGATTTAAAACCGAAAAACCCGCTTGAGAAGAATCTGAAAATACAAGAATTCGTAACCCTAACTTTGATTTGAAAGTAAACATCGTCAGAGCCATAAAAGTTATGTTTTAGAGTGAGATTTCGTTTTAAGATAATTTATTAGCCTTTTCAAAAAATCAATAAATTGTTTATCAAATCTGAAAAAACTTTTAAAAATTACTTTTTGGAAAAATTAATAATGCAATAAAATCAAATATATATTTCTCCTATTTACAGTTATTGAACAGTTATTTATATAGATATTTTTATTATGTATCAAGATTCGATGGAGAAAAAGGGAATAACTAGTTTTCTCATAATTTCTTCTTCGGGTTCTTGGATAGGAAGATCACAACAATCTGATCTATTTTATTTTAGCACGACATTCAATCCTGCTCATGAAGACTTTGAACTTGTTTTCATTGTTGAAAGAATATTCAAGTTTCAATCTTTTGTTATATTCATTCTAGATTCATTCCGAAGTCTATTGTTTTTACTAGATCTGTAAATTGTTATGCGATTAAGATTTACCAAAATATGAATAAACAAATTTGGAAGAAACTTGAATAAATACATATTATTGTTACTCTGATTTTTAGATCTAAAACTGTATAGATACAAATACTTGATTAATACATAATAGATAGATACTAAATAAAATTAATTATAAAAAAGGTAGGTAATAAATGAAGAACAAAACTAATAACACATCAGCGACCATAAAATTTTTCCGATTGACGCATTCGAATCAATAAAAATTTAGTTTGGATTCTTGACTCACCGGAGTCCAAACTTGCACTGGAATCGGCAAACATGACGCTTGTATTATCGTTGGAGGATCTTGCGGAGGTAATGCTAAATTGAGATATGTCGCTGGAGTATACACTGGAGATGCGCTGGAGATACACCTGAATAAATAGAGTTTTGATGTTTAGGAACATAAAAGACTGATGGCAACCTAAGAGGATACGCTGCAGATGCTTCGGGCAGATTGAAAATGAAGGAGAGTAATAGTGGAGCCCTAATTTGCTTTTTCTTCGGATACTTTAATAATTCAACTGACTAACAATGAACAAATATAGTATAATAATTGGGCTAATAATTATATTTCATTTCTACAACCATTTCTAGTAATAGAGGTGGGCAAAACAACGGGATCCGGAACCGGTCATACCCGAACCGGTGGATACGAATGGGCACGGTTTTTCAGACAAATTAGAACCGAAACCGGAAAAACCGGAACTGGTTCCACCTGTACCCGGCCAAAACCCGAACCGAAACCGAGCAAAACCCGAACCGGAACCGGTCAAAAACTGGTTGGAACAGGTCGAAACCCGGAACCAGAACCGGGTATTGACTATTTTGACTGGAACTGGAACCGGTTAAAACCGGAACCGGTTCCTGAACCGAAACCGGTTCCAAAGTGTCGCACCCCGAGAAATCCCGTCCCTTCTGGGGCGCGAGCAACAACAGATTGTCAGGATCGCAGTCTCCGGTCACACAACATGCGAGACCTAAATGTCCGTTTTCATACGTACATCCAATAACTTGGATAAAACAGTTTGTAAAATCAGAGTTGCGGAAGTAAGCGTAGGTTATCAAAACAGATTAACATTTATAAGTAGCGGAAGCATTAACGTAAAACAGTTTTCAAAATAACATAAGTTTAACGTTCGCGGAAGCGATTAAAGATGTTTAATATTACATAACATATCAAATGATAAATGTTTCTCAAAACGCCCTAAGACACTAGAGCCAATGCATGGGACTCCGCCTAGCATCCTATCCTTGTGTGCGTGTCTTAGCTACCTGAGAAAACATGCGAGTAAAAGGTCAACACAAAGGTTGGTGAGAGCACAGGTTTGTATGTAGAAGTAAACATCAAAATGTTTAAAGTAGATGTTTAGTAGGTCTATTTTTCAATACAATGCAATATCAATTGATAGCTAGTCAATATGTTTTATATCATATGCGGGTTCGCAACCGAAGCTAACATGCTGCCACCCGCCATATTCATCAAAGATATGGCAAATGTTGTTTGGTCAATTGTGCACTGTTCCGACCTCCAGTCGGGGTGGCCATACGACTTGCAACAGTGGGGCTTGTCAGGCCCAAATAGTACTATTCAGAATTACCACGCTAAGCGCAACGCGCTATTAACGGTTCGAGGTGTGTTTAATGAGGACTTATCAGTTTTGTGGATGAATGCCACACATATGCATATACGATATTAGCATGTACAAAAACAACCAAAAGTGTGCAAGTTGTTCAAAAACAGTTGTATGCAGTGTTTTCTCCCCCAAAGGTAGAAAATGTAAAAAGGGGTCGTGAACTCACCTGGTTTGCAGTTCCGGTATGTGTGTAAATGTTCGCGTCTGTGAATGCTAGCAATCCTGCTAGTAGGCACCTATAACCATATAGGTGTGAGTATGTGTTCTGTGTTGTGTTGTATCCCATACAACTCCAAGTGTCGGTGTGCTCAACCGAGTGCATGTGTTAACTAGTGAGACTCGACGAATCGTTGGTGACACGATTGTTGTGTTTATGTGCCTTGATACACATAAGACACCAAAATGCATCCTATGACTCTAATCACATAAGTTACCATTTTTAGAAAGTTTCCAATTTAGGAAGGTATGGTTATAAAATCCCATTTCATCAAGTTAATAACTCCTAATATGATTGTAAAACACGTTTAACTCTTAAAACATGTCGCTTGCGCGTAAATCACCATTTATGCCGTTTTACCCAAATAAAGTTTCCTAAAATAGTAAGTTTCTACAAAACCATGATTTTGACAAAATCAAATATTCCAATGTGTTTCTAAACACTCCAATATACTTTTAACAACATCTAGACATGTCTAACATGTCTAGATCATCACAAATCCAAGACTTGCAACATAAAAGTTTCCTTTTATGGCAAGTGTACCAAAACATCATCAATTCAACCGATAACTAAACCAAACTCAAATCTAACATCACTAAGCTATAAAATCAGCAATTCCATATCAATAACACACGAGATCACCAACAAATCCGTGCTCGATGGTCACATGGAGTTGCATGTGGGTTTTCACCCGTTGCATGTACGATCTATCTAAAGATAAACATAGGGAACTACCTTAGAAGCTTAGATTCAGTGGAGATGGCTATTGAGGATGAAGTTCCAGTGGGTTGATGGTTGCTCCAAGCTTCTCGATGGCTTCCAAGACCTTCCTTGTGCTTCAAAGGCTCCAAATGACCCACCAATGAAAGGGATAGCTCCAAGGATGCTACCAGGGGGATTAGAGGCTGAAATCAGTGGGTTTTGGTCGCAAATAGATGTGAGAGTTCGAGTGAATTGCAAAGGAGCCGGATAGAAATGAGATGGGGTTGATTATAAAGAAATTTTGATCTGCATGGCCTGCGCGTACCGCGGAGGCCGATCAAAATTCTTTACCGCGTACCGTGATGGAATTCGGGGGTCTCCACTCCCGGTTTGCTTCGCGTACCGCGAAGCCTTTCGCTGAGGGACCGTCGCGTACCGCGATGAGTCCACTTCCTTGTTTTTCGATTTCGTTGATACGATTTCGCTCGTACTCGATTCCTAACATTTATCCAAAGCATCTAATGCTCGTTTAGCACATAATCATATAGTAACACATAAGTTTGATTGATCACCAACGTTCGTGAGACTCGTTTGTGTTTCGATAATTCCTCGAATTATCTTTGATAATTTGTGTTCGTGTCTAACGAAGTGTTTGCACGCTTGATTAATCCTAATCAACGTGTAATGCACAATTCAATAATTCCCCGAATTATTGTTTTGTGTTAGTGTCGTGTTTGCCACACTTGGTTTCCAAAACCAAGGTGCAACGTATGGTTTGACAGTTCCTCGAACTATCGTTTCGTAGTTGTTTGTGTTCAACTCATCTAATTACACAGAATTAAATGAAATGCAACAAGTATGAATGTGAAATGTAAAGAATGTAAGAGTTGCAATTTACCTGAAATTGCCGGGTGTCACATCATCCCCTTGTTGAAAGAAATTTCGTCCCGAAATTTGGTTGTTGTTGGTAGTGTTTGAGAAGCAAGAGTGTTTGAGAAACAAAAATTTTCTGGTTGTCACACAAAGAAAACCCGATTTGTGCACCTCTATCTAGTAATCATATAATTGGGCTAACTATTGGGCTAATTTTTTCTTCTTCTTTCCTTCGTTGACAAAATTTTCATTTTATTAAAACCCTATGTATATTATACTTATTACTTAATTTCAACCTTACCAAATAAATAATCTGATGTGTATTAACAAAAACTAAATCAAAGTTTTCTGACTCGTTTGTAATGCATAAAATTTCATTTGTAGATACATGTCAAACTTATCAAAACTAAAATTCCCCGCACTTGATATCTCGGGTAATAATTATCTTTCATGGACTCTTGATGCTAAAATTCATCTGACTACAAAGAGTCTAGGTGAAACAATTAAAGATGAGAATCAAACTTCTCTTCAAAAAAAAGCACAAGCTATGATTTTTTTCCGTCATCATCTTAATGAAGATTTGAAAAGGAAATATCTCACTGTTGAGGGCCTCTAGAATTATGGAAAAATATTAAAGATAGATTTGACCACAAGAAATTGGTTTTACTTCCACAGGCTCGCTACGAATGGCTCCATCTGAGATTACAAAATTACAAATCAGGTAGTGAGTATAATTCTTCTCTTTTCCACATCACATCTGAACTAAAATTATGTGGAGAACTTATAACTGATGCAGACATGCTTGAAAAGACTTTTTCAATGTTCCATGCCTCAAATATGCTCCCGTCGCAACAATAAATCGAACGTCATTTTACTAAATATTCTGAACTATTATCATGTCTGTTGGTCGCGGAACAAAACAACAAGAACCTACTACAAAATCATAAATCACGACCTGTTGGTTCACACCCATTCCGAGAAGCGAATGTGGTATCTTATCATAGTAGTCATGGAAGAGGAAGAGGAAGAGGTTGTGGCCCCAGCAGAGGCCATGGCCCCAGCAGAGGCCATGGCCATGGACGGAGCTATTCATGAAAATGAGAGTCTCATAATTCTAAACATGATGGTGGTGAATCAAGTCGACATAATTCAGGGTGACCTTCTTAGGAGAGAGCTACAGGACTCAAAATAATATATGTTTTAAATGTGGAATGTCAAATCATTGGTCTTGCACATGTCTCACTCCTAAACATCTTGTTGAAGCTTATCAGAGAATGATTAAAGAAAAAAGAAAAAATGTTGAGATAAATCTTCTAGAGAATGCACCTAATTTCTCATCTCCTGAACCACTATCAGACACACATCTTGATACGTGTGATTTCGTCGAGAATGTTCGTGATGTTTAGGTATTATGTAATGTTTTTTTATGTTTGTTTATGTTTATAATGTGACTTATGTTTTAGTTTTTAAACTCGGTAATGTTTCTTTTTAATTATGTGGTGTTTTAGCTTGCAAGTTTTTACAAATATCTTTTGTATTATTTTTTCCTGAAGAAAATTTGTTTACTAGTTCTAGCAGAACTATTATTCGTGATGAATGTCTGGTAGATAGTAATAGTACTAATACTATTCTTAATCATAAGAATTTTTTCTCTACATTGTCTTCCGTAAAAGCATCTATTGGTACTATGTCAGGTTTCAGTTACATTATCGAAGGCTTTGGAAGAGCAAACATAATACTATCTTCGGGTACTAAACTAAATATTGAGAATGCATTATATTCTAGTAAATCAAGACATAATTTACTAAGTTTTAAGGATATTCGACAAAATGGTTATCATTTAAAAGCAATATATGACAATCATAATGAATATCTTCAAATTATTGTTAACAAAAATGGTCATGAACTATAGTTGAAAGTCTTCAAACTTTATCCACTGGATTATATTATAACAATATAACTCCTATTGAATCATATATGATAGATAATCAGAAACCACTAAACAAAGACACATTCACAATATGGCATGATCTCTTAGGTCATCCGGGTAGTATAATGATGAGACAAATAATAACAACTTCAAATGTGTGATGTCACACCCCGAGCCGGGAGTCCCCGTCGGGCGGACGGCTCTCGGAGCGCGATATCGTGAATGATAATCGTGATGATCAGATTGTTTACATAGCATCAATGTTAAGAATAAATAAGCACAATTAAACATTAACTAGGATTACATAGTTAAATTACATATGTCAATGTTTAGTAATTTAACTAAGTAAACCTATCCGAAAGAATCAAATATATCTATCCTGTATCTGTAGATGATATCAAGAGATATTTATATTAATCTCAAAAGATGCGCTTCTTCAAAAGTCAACTAGGATCTATGTCTGGTCATCCTAGTATGCAATCCTGAATCTTAGCTTAATCCTGTGCGTCACCTGAGAAAACATGTAATAAAACAAAGTCAACACAATGGTTGGTGAGTTCATGTAGTTTTTGTGTAAAAAAATAGTTGGTAAAATCCTTTGAATGACAACCTTAACCTCACCATTAACCACCTATACCATTTGACTCAGTATGCTTATATATAGGGGATATGTAGGGGACAAGCCCCAGCCACCGTCCCACCACATACCGAACCACATGATATATTGTTCCTGATGATAATTAAGTGTCTCATCCTACCCGTATGATTCCCACAATGTTTGATTCTTTGAATTAGATTACCCTGTAATTGTTTACCTTGATTCCCTGAATGACAACCTTAACCTCACTAACAACCACCTATGCTATTCAACCAAGTATGCTTATATATAGGGCATATGTAGGGGACAAGCCCCAGCCACCGTCCCACCACATACCGGGTTGCTTAACATATTGTTGTTAATGATAATTAAGCATTTCATCCCCACTACTCTGATTTCATGACATATGATTGTTAACGTTTGTCTCCCTGCCAATGTTTACTTTGTTTCCCCCGAAATGACAACCTTAACCTCACTAACAACCACCTATGCTATCCAACCAAGTATGCTTATATATAGGGCATATGTAGGGGACAAGCCCCAGCCACCGTCCCACCACATACCGGGCTGCTTAACATATTGTTATTAATGATAATTAAGCGTTTCACTCCACACTATTGATTTCACAACGAATAAGTCTCAAGTTTAATAGGCACCATTATGGACAGCTGAATACCCTAAGGAGTTCAGCATCCATCCATAATGATCCTATTTATGACTCGTGACATGTTTTGATAGAGAAACCTTCAAGTTAACACAAAGTCAACTAGAAGAACTCAATCAGTCTAGTCACTTGTCATCACCATGGATGAATCAAGAAGAACACTGAATGACTAGTGGGGGTTGACACATAGGTCAACACGCGGCGGCCAAACAGTCTGTCTTACTTGACTCTGACAAAGAAGAACACTGATGACTAGTAGGGGTTGACACACAGGTCAACACGCGACGGCCAACAGTCTGTCTTACAATGTCCAAAAGTTTATGCATACAAGTCTAAAGCATTCACATTGTTTCACTGATGATTAGTAGGGGTTGACACCCAGGTCAACACGCGGCGGTCAATCAGTCTTTTGTTTAAGCATTCCAATGCTTCAAGCATTCAAGTGTTCAAGCATCCAAAAGTATCAAGCATTCCAAGTGTTCATGTATCCAAAGTATATCATGCATTCAAGTATCCCATATGTATCAAATATTCACGGGTTTCAAGTATTTTATGTGTATTAAGCATCCAAGTGTTTCAGGCATCTCACGTATATAAGTATTTCTAAGAATATATGTTTCCGGTTAAGTTTAAGCAAATCATTGTAAGTGTAAAGTAATTTAATACCTTATTAAAGGTGTAGAACATTAACTTTATGAAATAATTGTATAAAGCATTAGTTTTTATTTAAAGTATTTCCAAAGCCTTAGGATTTTGTATATAGTTAAACATAGAGTTTATAAGTTAAACCTCAATTGTATAGTTTAAGCACATAGCTTATAACATAAGTGTTTAGCTCAAAGTTTAAGTATTAAGTTTATATCATAAGCTTTTATAAAGTTTAGGCTTCAAATCTATATTGCAAGCCTCAAGTATATAGTTTCAAGTGTTCACACATTGTTTCATCATGAATCCCATAAGTTTGCATCAAGTCTCATGTTTAAAGTATAAAGTTTCACAAGTATAAGCATCGAGCCTCATGTTTAAAGTATAAAGTTTCCACAAGTATAAGCATCAAGTCTCATGTTTAAAGTATAAAGTTTCCCCAAGTATAAGCATCGAGTCTCATATGCATCCAACATATGGTTTCAAGCATCAAGCTCAATGTATATGTTTCAAGTCTATTGCTTTTCAATGATTACTAAGTTCCACAAATAAGTTCAACATAAGTATCGGGTTTATGTTTAAAGCATTAAATGACATTTCAATAAGTTTAACATGCTTCTCAGTCCCGAAGTAAAACAAATAAGTTTGAAAAGGGACAAATGAACTCACCTTGTGTTTGAAGTGGTTGACTATGTAAATACAATGATGCACGCTCTCGTTGTAGTATTTGTTGTTGTGTTCAAGTTCCTGTATTGATTTCACGTGGTTTGTAACTTATAAGTATAAATATTTGGGCATGTGTTTGCGCGCGTGTACGTGTTAGTGTTAGCCCTAAAGTTGGCTAACACTCAAGAGTCTCGTTCATTATCGGGCCCAGGATTCAATATATTATGTATGGTATTATTAAACCTTTTCCTTGTTTGCAAATTCTCAACCTCAAGTTTAGTTTAAAAGTTATAACTTCTACATAAAACTTTAGGTCCTGGCATGCTTTGCTAAATCAACTACTCATCACCTTTGAAATATTTATAGAGATAATTCATACGTGGTTTTATCATTGATTTCAAACGTTCGTTTATGTTTTCGCTAACCTTTTGAATTCATTGGGCCGGATAACCCTTTGGGTCGAATTGAACTTCATAAACCTAATGTAAAAATAGTCTTGGGTCGAGATAGTCCATATGGGCCTAGTTCATGATGTTGGGCCGAATTAGGAATTGGGCCACTCCACAATTTATTGGGCCAAATAGAGCCATGATGGGCCGAATGATATGGGCTGAACTAACTTCAGTGGCCAAATGGGATATCATATGGACCCAATTAGCATCTTGGGCCGAAATATCTATGCTGGGCCGAGTGATTTAAGTTGAATATCCAAGTGGGCTTAAGAATTTCAATGGGCCTAGCCGTATTTCTTCCGAATGGCAATGAAGGCAGCGAACCTTTGGGGTAGGGTTCGGCCAATTGACAGCAACAGGTTCGCAAGCCATGAGTTTCTGGGTTCGGTGGTTATCGGCATTCAAGGGTTCGGCATTACATATAGGTTCGGCTATGGCTGCTACACACATAGGTTCGCCATCCTCATGGATTCACATCACAGGTTCGTGACAACCCAGAGGTTTGTAGGGAAAGATTCGTTGCCCTTGGGTTTGGCCGAAGGTCTATGGTTCGGTGCTGAGAGGGGTTCGCTACTGGCCAAGGTTTCGTGGACCAGCATGCAAGGTTCGTGATTTCATGCACCCATAAGGTTCGTGGGTTTCCTGTGCCAAGAAGGTTCGTCCATGAAAGCCTCCACATGGTTCGGCGGCTATAGGTTGAAGGGTTCGGCTGATTAATTGAGGCAAGGGTTCGGCCAACCTGGAGTTCAACCAAAAAGGCTCGGCCATGGTTCGTATGCAGTAAAAAGGTTCGGCAAGGGAGGAAACAGGTTCGTCCAGTGAGATTCCCACGAACCTGTGTTTTGTCAGCATCTTCATCAACGGTTTAGCAGATTCCATAGCTTACTCGCACTACTATTGGGTCGACTTAGGCTGTATGATGTTCGACTGAAGTCCTAGAATCGAGTTGGTCACGGTTTTAAGGAGTTTTGAGCAGGGTGGTCGAACAACACCACAAAATAATGAAAACCCTAGTTTTTCAACAAGTTTAAAGCTTCTTACCTCGAATTCAGCTGGACAAATCCACAGATCGGTTGTACTTTCGTGTAGAGGGAGTCGAGAGCTTCGCGTGGACACCAAGAACACGAAATTCCGCCAACAAACGAGTGAGTTATGCTCGATTGAAGCCTTGAACTTCTAGAGAGAGAGAACTCGGGAGAGAGAGTTTAGAGAGAGAAAGATGTGTGAAAAATGAAAGAAATGTGTTCTTTCAACGTTTATATACCCCGAGGGTATTCAGGTTCGTTTCAGTTGGTCGGTTCGTGTTTTCGTCGTGTTTCCGGATCGTAACGCGCGTATTTACGTAATTTAAGCAAAAAGACTTTATTTAATCATATTTTAAAGGTTGTAATTCCTAATAAATACTAAGTATTAAATTTTCTTGAATTATTAACCGAAATTCATTATTTTTTACGCGTTTCGCTATTTGTTCGCGTATTTTGCTTTTACGCGACTTAAATAAAAAAAAAATAGTTTCGTTTTAAATTATTTATGATGAGTTTCAAAATTGTAAAACAGGAAATATTATATTTCCTTAAATTTATTTTCGTTCGAAACGTCTTCGTTTTCGTTTCATCAGAAAACGTTACTTACGCGCGTTTTCGTACAGAGCGCTAACTGTACGAACACGATCGTACGTTTCACTTTCTGATTTTCGTTTTCTACTTTTTAGTCATCGTTTCAGATCGTTAAACTATCAGATCTATTCGTACAGATCGTCACCTATACGAATAGTTCGTCAGTTCAGCATTCCGTAACAACAACTGTTATTGTTTTGTTCTGGTTATCCTCACATTCGTTTAAACCTAATAACAGAAAATCAAGCATGTTTGCATCTGTTCATGATTGTCTGATGTGTTTCTGACTGTTTAAACCATGATGTTTAAATCAGAATTTCAGATCATCGTGTAATAGTTTATGTTTTTCATCAAATGTCAATAGCTTCTAAGTATTTCTCCTCAATTGTATCTGAGTTACTGTACAGTTTACTGTTCCGGTAACAATTCCGGCAGGGGTGTTACATGTGACAATTGAGTTTGAAGGATTACGTCATCAAGAACGTAAGCACATTCGATCGTGCTAGAAATCCACGTTGAGTTGACAATCGAAATCATTATAGGATGATAGTACGCGAGAAATGATGAACATGGGCGAAAACCGTGCGCGAAACGAAGTTACGGATTGCCGAAAATCGCGAAACGAAGTTTCTGTCGAAAAATGGGTGAAAAACCACTGGGGCGGTACGCCCCAGTCCACGCGTTGAACCTAGGTGATACGCGCGGATGACATGCGAAAATATCTGGGATGTTACCCTCGCGCGGTACGCCTGGCATGGAAGGTTGGTCTGGGGCAATACGCCTGGATGGATTTGATCGGAAACTTGGTTAAAAAGTCAAGATCTCATTCTTATCTCAAATCTATCTCTTCCTCTCGACGCCAGCAAGCACTACCCACGAAAATCATCATTTAAATCACCAAAAACTCAAGTTTGAAGGCCTCACGACGTTTAGATCGCATCCAGAAGTGTTAAAACAAGTTCGGATCATCTTTTCATCCGCTGGAATCCGTCAGAATAGGTAACGATTCATTTTAAACCTTCTGGTTTGATTATGAATGATTAAATCTTAACTTTGAACGTAATGATATAGTTAGGGTTGTTGATTATTGCCTAGATGATGGCTAGGATTATAAATGACAAACTCGAATTGTTAACGGGTAAATCCTTGTTTTGAGCTGTTGTAATGCCCGTTTTGCATGAAATCATAACAATGGTTATAATGGTTTAAACCATTTGATTGTGACAATGTAGGTGATTAGTTTGATTAATCTTTGACATGCAACGTGAAAGTTGGGTGTTTCAAACTAATCACAATCATTAACATATTCATTGGAATGATTATCTGATGTTCATGATAACGGTCAGATTAGTATGTTAAACATGGTTATTAAACCTAATCTAATACTACATTGTGATATTTCATGATATTTGGGTAAATCAATAACAAGGATTGATCATTCCTAAGCCATTAACCTGTCTAGGAACTGCTTTAGCATAATAATCAATAACATTAACTATTTGACCAATCTGGGAATATTCTGATTAATCAAGATTGTCATCAACATAATATTAGGAACCTGGATCAGTGTAGGTTCCTACATTATCATACATTGTATGATATGATATTAAGATAATCATTCAAAATCTTATATTAGTTTGATGACCATTAAGGCAATGTCTTTGACATTGGACGTTCAAGAAGATTTAATCAGTAAGTTAAAAACATTAATAACATATCAAACATAAACCAATGCAGAATTACATCATTAGCACCATTTGCGAGTGATCATCCTACCGTGAGATATCAAGTGAGTTTCGTACACCCCTTTTCTTTTTAATGTTTTATAAACATCGGGGTAACTCTGCAAACCTTTTCTGAACATATGATATGCATCACTGTTATCTGTGTGATTTCATGTGACTTTTGTGTGATTTCATGGGATTTTACCGTTAGCATCTTTATCACAGTATCAAAAGTCCTCATCTCTTGAACTGTATCTAGTGAACCCATGTGGGGCCGAACAGGAATCGTTGATAGTACTATTGGCTGACAACCCATTCGCTGGGAGGATTGCATCTCCCCTGGTGTGAATGTTTGGTACCTGTTTCCATAACAACTTTCTTAATGTTTGTGATAGACATTAAGATCATAAGGCATTAAGATATTTACCGACGGGTAGTATCTTCGTGAAACGTACAACTGTCCGAAAGGAACTAGATACGGGTCCCATGGTTATCCGGAACTGAACATTATGAGAACTTACTTATCATATCATATCATATAGTTTTAAATTGAACTGTCGAACTCACCAGCTTTGTGCTGACGTTTCAAACTCTACATTTTTGCAGGACAACGGTGACGACACGGTGAGGATGCACTTCACTTAGTTGAACTTAAATGTATCAGTTTATGTAATCTATTTAGCTGTTAAGTTGATGGAACAAACGAAACCCTTGTAATATATTTATTTTAAGTAAAATCTGTGTGCTGTGATATTGGTTTAAGTAAGTTACACCTCATCTCTGATACATCACCACTATGCTTCCGCAATCACATCCGAGTAGCAAGTGACATCATCACAGGTGACGAGAGGTGGGGGTGTGACAGGGTGGTATCAGAGCCACAGGTTATAGAATTTAGGTTGACTTAGAGACCTAGACTATAACCATAGGCTCGAATAGTAACACCGAGAGCACCGAACATGTTTAACAAACAAAACTTGTTTTGAATTAAGCCAGGATAATCAGGTGGTACGACTTCCAGTTATGAGTGGCCAGCATAACTGGAATTTGTAACACGTGTGCGTTCTAGTTTAATTCAAAGCAAGCATAACAGTAATAACTACAAGAACGATTAGCTGCTTTAAGTTAGGATAGGGAAACGTTGGATATCATGTGTGTTGAATGTTATTATTCAATATTGTTTTCTCATGGTACTGATTCGAGTATTCTGTTTATACAGCGATGGCAGACCAAGGGGAAAGGTACATTTATCAGCGGTTCCCTTATGTGGTATTGGATGATACACCGAGCTCGAGTTCGGGTTCTAACTCCGATCCGTCGGAGGTATCTGCAGCTGCTTCTCAGGCTGATATACCATTACCACAGACACCACCAGTACCAGTATCAGCACCAGTACCAGCACCAGTACCAGCACCAGCACCTATGCCATCTCCACCGAGAGCCCCAGCGTGGGATGGACTCAGACGGATGCGAGGTCAAGCTCGCAAGACGACAGGTCTTCCTCCTAGACATCAGATGGCGTCTAGAGATGAACCCGACACTATACATGAGGTGGGGGAGTCATCCCGTCAGGCCGTGTTGCGGGCTCAGGTGCAGCAGGTCTCCCAGGACTTACAGGTCCTGAGACAGGAGGTACAGCAACATCATACCCTACTTGAGGATACTCGCTCTACCGTGTTGGAGATACTCACGTCGCACCTGACTCTAATGGAGCAGGTCAATATGATGGGCCTGGATACTCAGGCATGGAGGACTACAGTAGAGGAGTGACTGCAGAGGACCTGGGTGCAGAGGCTTATTGTTACATTCTGGCAGCAAGTTGCGGTGTTGAGTGCAGGAGTAGAGAGGGTGAGAGAGTTCCTGGTTTGTCTTGGGAGGGCCAGTTTTGAGACCAGGATGTTAGTGGTGGGAGTGTTTATGGCAGCAGTAGCCATGTTGTTTTCTTGCTTATCGTACTTTTTACGATAAGTATGTTCAGACGGTTCTTTTGGGATATCATATGCACAGACGGATAGGTTGTTAGTATGTGATGTAGATGGGAAGTTTTGATTGTGAAATGTATTCCCGGTAGTTAGTGTTGATATTATAGTTCTGATAGTTCTTGTAGTAAAACTTGGTGATGTATAAAACTATGGTAGTGTAACAAGATGGTTGCTTTTGTATATCTGTATGTGTATGATGTGTGAACTCTGTTTTTCGTAACAAACTCGTGAGCACTATAATCAGAACCGTGAGAACATATATGTATGATAACTTATCTAACGACCGTAGGACAACCTAAAATACTTTGTGTGCTATTACCTCTAGGGTATGTGTGACAACATATCAAAATCCCTTGTGGCATCATATCAAAGTCCCTTGTGGCAACATATCAAAGTCCCTTGTGGCAACATTTCAAAGTCCCTTGTGGCAACATATCAAAGTCCCTTGTGGCAACATATCAAAGTCCATTGTGGCATCATATCAAAGCCCTGTGTGGCAACGTTTCAATTGTCTGTGTGACAACATTTCAAAGTCCTGTGTGGCAGCGTTTCGAGGTCCTGAGTGATCATATATCAAAAACATGGTTAATAACATATCTAAGTCGCAATACTGTGAGCTGTGAAATATTTTAACATGTTTTTGAATTAACAGGACTAAGTATAACTACAAATATCTGTATGATATGTGTGTATCGAGAACATGTCTGGACTAAATTCATGTAGTTATACTGTGTTCTTTATAATCACACTTCAATATAAATTTCAGTGTAACTGAATATGATTGAATTTATGTGATCAAACGGGTTATAACTGTAATTTTCTTGAACTGACCTGAGTTTGTCTGCATGTGGGCAGAACTATGGCTCCAAAAAGAGGTCGACCAGCTAGGAAGGCTAACAAGAATGCTACTAACTCAGGGCCGAATCAAGGTCCATCAGTACATGTTGAATCAAATCCAGATCCACAGGTTAATCTGGAAACAAATACTGCTCCACCAGTGAACCCTGGAGCGAACACTGCTCCACCTGCAGGTGCAAGTGGATCCGAAACGAACGAAGCAATGATAGCGCGAATTGTACGGGAACAACTATCTGCTTGTGGTGTTTTGATACAACACCAACCACATATCACTCCAGGTTCTGGTGGTGACCACGATCATACTGAACATAATGCTACTGGTGGTCACGCAGAAACTCATACTATCATTGGTGCAACAACAACAAAGACAACTGCTCCTGATCCACCTCAGCAGGGATGTACTTATAAGTACTTTGCTTCCTGTAACCCTCCTATTTTCACAGGCAAGGAGGGAGCGGCTGGTCTATTAAGGTGGATCGAGGAAATGGAAACAAAACTTAAAATCAGCCAATGTTTGGAGGAGCATAAGGTGTCCTATGCTGCCTGTTCTCTGAAAAAATCATCTTTAACCTGGTGGAATACCCAGGCAAAAACTTTGGGTTCAGCCACAGTCGACTCGATGTGCTGGAATGATTTTAAAACTCTGATTAGATCAGAGTATTGCCCACTCACTGAAATTCAAAAGCTCCAGGAGGAATTCTGGAACCACTCGATGATCGGGGCTGATTGTTTAGCGTATACCCATCGTTTTCACGAACTTACTTGCTTACTTCCCAATATGTTTCCTACAGAAGCAGCGTTGATCGAGAAGTACATTAAGGGGCTGATTCCCCAGATTCGGGGAATGGTAACTGCAGCTGAACCAACGACTCTTAAACGTGCAATTCTCTTGACCACAAAGCTTACCGATGAGGCGGTAAGGAGTGGTATGTTGTCGACAAAAACTCAGACGGCCGTGGGCCGTAGTGATGTCGGTACCTCAAACGTTTCTAAAGGTACCAAACGAAAATGGTTCGGAAAAACCAAGGCCAATGTTCCAGCTGAAACGAGCAACTCAGTCATGAGGAATTATGGTGCAGTGGTTTCGGAGAGGAAAGGCTACACTGGACAGGCGCCTAAATGTACTCGTTGTTCATTTCATCATACCGGGCCGTGTCCTACTTGTGCCAACTGTAATAGAGTTGGACACTACACCAAGTATTGTAGCTTGCCTGCTCGTCAACCGAATCAATCACCACAACAAACCACTCAAATGAACCGATCATGTTACAAGTGTGGGAGTCCTGATCACTTGATTAGAAACTGCCCAAACAATAATAACACCAATCCGGGGAATGAAGCTAGGGGGAGAGCTTTTCAGATTGGTGCAACCGAGGCGAGGAATGATGCAAACATTGTCACTGGTACGTTTCTACTCAATGACCTTTATGCATCAATTCTTTTTGATACGGGAGCAGATAAGAGCTTTATCTCTCCTGAATTTGCATCATTACTTTCATTGCCTGCGGTAGAACTAGAAACTCCTTACGTTATTGAACTTGCTAATGGCAAGTTGATTAAAACTAACAGTGTTATTCAAGGATGTTTCTTGAATCTGAATGATCATCTTTTCAATATCGATTTATTTCCTATTGAGCTTGGAAGCTTTGATGTTGTTGTTGGTATGGACTGGCTTTCTATTAACCAAGCTGAAGTAATATGTCAAAATAAGGTGATCCGTATTCCATTACCTGATGGTAATACACTGATAGTTCAAGGGGAACAAGCTGGTAGAAAACTGGGCATCATTTCATGCATGCAAACTCAGAAATGCTTACGGAAAGGGTGTCTGGCCTTTCTAGCACATGTGATTGATAACAATTCTTTACAAAAACGTATCCAAGATATTCCAGTAGTCAAGAATTTTCCTGAAGTTTTCCCTGAGGATATATCAGGATTACCTCCAGTGAGACAGGTTGAATTCCATATTGACTTGATTCCAGGCGCAGCACCTGTTGCTAAAGCTCCGTATCGGCTTGCGCCATCAGAAATGCAAGAACTTTCAGGTCAACTACAGGAACTTTTAGACAAGGGTTTTATTAGACCTAGTTTCTCACCCTGGGGAGCACCAGTTCTTTTTGTGAAAAAGAAGGATGGTTCATTTAGGATGTGCATTGACTACAGGGAGCTCAATAAATTGACAATCAAAAACCGTTATCCATTGCCACGTATAGACGATCTGTTTGATCAACTTCAAGGCGCTACCTACTTTTCAAAAATTGATTTAAGATCCGGATATCATCAATTACGAGTGCATGAATATGATGTTCCTAAAACTGCATTCAGAACTCAATACGGGCATTATGAATTTCTAGTAATGCCGTTTGGATTAACAAACGCTCCTGCGGTGTTCATGGATCTGATGAATCGGGTATGTAGGCCTTATTTGGATAAGTTTGTGATTGTATTTATTGATGACATTCTTATTTATTCTCGAAGCCAACAGGAACACGCTCAACACTTGAAACTGATCTTAGAACTTTTGGCACGTGAAAAATTATATGCCAAGTTCTCCAAGTGTGAGTTCTGGTTACGAGAAGTACAATTTCTTGGTCATGTAGTGAATCAAAACGGTATTCAAGTAGATCCCGGTAAGATCAAGGCTGTGGAACAATGGGAAACACCGCGAACCCCAACAAAAATACGTCAATTTCTAGGGCTGGCAGGTTATTATCGTCGATTTATCAAGAGTTTTTCAAAGATAGCCTTGCCTCTGATGACGTTGACACAGAAAAATCAACCGTTTATATGGGGTTCTCAACAGGAGGAGGCATTTCAACTGTTGAAACACAAACTCTGCAATGCACCTATTTTGGCATTACAGGTAGGTATTGATAATTTCACAGTGTACTGTGATGCTTCGCGCCAAGGCCTCGGGTGTGTTTTAATGCAGAACGATAAGGTGATTGCTTACGCTTCTCGGCAGTTGAAAGTACATGAGAAGAATTACACTACGCGTGATCTAGAACTTGGTGCAGTGGTGTTTGCACTCAAGATTTGGAGACACTATTTGTATGGAACCAAGTGTGTTATATACACTGATCACAAAAGTCTTCAACATATTCTAGATCAGAAAATGCTGAATATGCGACAAAGGCGATGGGTTGAACTATTAAACGATTATGACTGTGAAATTCGTTATCACCAGGCAAAGCAAATGTTGTAGCCGATGCCTTAAGTCGCAAGGAACGAGTCAAACCTTTACGAGTGAAAGCGTTAGGTATGACTATCCAAACTAGTCTAATTCCTCAAATCAAGGAAGCTCAGCAGCAGGCTTTACAAACAACGAATTACCCTGCTGAGGAATTGAGAGGATTAGATAAACACCTTGAAACCAAAACTGATGGAGTATTGTATTTCAAAAGCCGAATTTGGGTTCCTCTATTTGGTAACACTAGAATGATCATCTTGGATGAGGCGCACAAATCCAGGTATTCTATTCATCCGGGCGCTGATAAAATGTATAAAGATCTTAAAGACTTTTATTGGTGGCCTGGGATGAAGAAACACATAGCTGAATACGTGGGTCGATGCTTAACGTGTTTAAAAGTTAAGGCTGAACATCAACGACCTTCTGGGTTATTGCAACAACCGGAGATTCCCATGTGGAAATGGGATCAGATCTCTATGGATTTTATTACTAAATTACCCAGAACATCACGAAATCATGACTCTATATGGGTTATCGTTGATCGCCTTACAAAAACTGCGCATTTCATTCCCATCCGAGAAGATTACTCTATGGATCGACTTGCTAAACTCTATGTTAATGAGATTGTATCTCGACATGGAGTACCAATCTCTATTATTTCCGACAGAGATAGTCGATTTACATCACGATTTTGGCAAACTCTTCAGAATGCTCTGGGCACACAAATCAATATGAGCACATCTTATCATCCACAAACAGACGGGCAAACGGAACGAACCAATCAAACTCTGGAAGACATGCTTAGAAGCTGTGTGATTGATTTTGGTGGTAGCTGGGATGTTCATCTTCCACTTGTTGAATTTTCATATAACAACAGCTATCATACCAGTATTAAATGCGCTCCATTTGAAGCACTTTACGGGCGCAAATGTAGATCACCTGTCTGTTGGTCAGAGGTAGGTGAGAATCGAATCATAGGCCCAGAAATTAAAGCCGCACGCGATCGACAAAAGAGTTATGCTGACAATCGTCGTAGACCCTTAGAATTTCAAATTGGTGATCTAGTGATGTTGAAAGTTTCACCCTGGAAAGGCATCTTCAGATTTGGGAAGAGAGGTAAACTTTCACCCAGATTTGTAGGACCATTCAAAATTCTGGAACGAATCAGATCAGTAGCCTACAGACTTGAATTACCTCCCGAACTCAGTAACATTCATGATGTTTTCCATCTATCAAATCTGAAGAAGTGCGTAGCTGATGAGTCTTTGATTGTACCTCTTAAGGGGATAAAAATTGATGAGAAACTTCACTTCAGAGAAGAACCAGTGGAAGTGATGGATCGAGAGATGAAGGTACTGAAACGCAGTCGCATACCTATTGTCAAAATTCGATGGAATTCACAGCGTGGACCCGAATATACATGGGAACGTGAAGATCAGATGAAACAGAAATATCCACATCTATTCGTATGATCAATTATTATCAGGTAAGTCTTTCCCAAATTTCGGGACGAAATTTTTCTAACAGGAGGAGACTGTGACAATTGAGTTTGAAGGATTACGTCATCAAGAACGTAAGCACATTCGATCGTGCTAGAAATCCACGTTGAGTTGACAATCGAAATCATTACAGGATGATAGTACGCGAGAAATGATGAACATGGGCGAAAACCGTGCGCGAAACGGAGTTACGGATTGCCGAAAATCGCGAAACGAAGTTTCCGTCGAAAAATGGGTGAAAAACCACTGGGGCGGTACGCCCCAGTCCACGCGTTGAACCTAGGCGATACGCGCGGATGACATGCGAAAATATCTGGGATGTTACCCTCGCGCGGTACGCCTGGCATGGAAGGTTGGTCTGGGGCGATACGCCTGGGGTGGATTTGATCGGAAACTTGGTTAAAAAGTCAAGATCTCATTCTTATCTCAAATCTATCTCTTCCTCTCAACGCCAGCAAGCACTACCCACGAAAATCATCATTTAAATCACCAAAAACTCAAGTTTGAAGGCCTCACGACGTTTAGATCGCATCCAGAAGTGTTAAAACAAGTTCGGATCATCTTTTCATCCGCTGGAATCCGTCAGAATAGGTAACGATTTGTGACAATCTGACTTTTTACACTAACCTTGTGAACGGGAGATGGTGATATCACAGGCCCAACAGAGATAATGTGGGCCCAACAGGACAAATGTAGGCCCTATAAGGCCAGTGTATGTCCAATAAGACCAATGAAGGCCCAACAAGCCCAACAAGACTAATGAAGGCCCAGTAAAGCCAAAGAAGACCCAGTGAGGTCAAGGAAGACCCAACAAGATCAACTAGGTCCAATGAAGTCTATGTAGGCCCAATAGAGTCACAGAAGGCCAATAAGGCCCAATAAGGCCCAATAAGGCCCAGGGAGGCCCAATGAGATCTAGGAAGGCCCAGTAAGGTAAGATAGGCCCAATGAGTTCAAATGAGGCCCAATTGTATTTGATAAGCCCAAATTGGTTAAATTAGCCCAACAATATTCTAAGTAAATCAATTTGTAACAATTAGGGATTTTAGCTTTAACTTTGTTAATCGAGATGATAAGTTTTTGATCTAGAATAATCTGTAGGAGTTAAGATTAAATAAAAATCAGAATTTTAAGTGTTTAATTTCAAGAATTAGGCCACAAGTTGATATAATGGGTATTTTGACTTCTAAAAGTCAAAATTCATTTTTATATATATGGGAAATTCGAAATTCTTCAAATTAGAAGTTGTAATTACGAATTTATCATCTATAATCATTGTAATAATGATTCTAAAACCGTTTACATACGTTTTAACCTGTTAGAATTCGAATTGATTGGAATTAAGGGGATAAGTGTTGTAACCGTTACATGGTTACATCAAAACCATAGAATTCGACTTTCATCTTCACAATTGCATATTCATACATCAAAATCGGCATATTCAGAACCTTTAACATCCGTCAATTCGATCATTGAAGCTTCGGGTGGAGGAATTTGATTTCAAGGAGGCCGAACTTCATCTTTTAGTCGAACTACTTCAATTGGATAGCAAACCAAGTGAGTAATCGATACTACACTTTCTAAAATGACCGATTAAGGATAAACATTGATCAATTTCAATTTCTAATATCAGTTTAATGGGATTCGAGTTCTAGGGCTTGTTCTAAGTACGGTTTTGGGGATTTCAACCCAAACGAGTTTAATATTCATATCAAATCACATGTGTAGTTTCAGAATTAGTCTACTAAGAATTATCCTAAATCAATTGCAACTGATTACATCGAATTGTTGGAGTTCTAGTAATTAGGGTTCATATCAAAACGGTTTTGGGGGTCTTGATCTTAAAGAGATTAAGAATCGAATTAAATGTTATAGAAAGCTTCATAAGTGATCGATTAAGGTTAATGATAGGTTAATTTCATCAAAACAGTTCGAATTTATAGATTTCTTATTCTAGGGTTTGTTCTTAGAAACGAATTGGGGGTTTTGGGTCAAACGAATGTTATATTCAAATTAATTGGTACTGATAACTTCGAAATTTCTATTGTAATGAAATCTTTATGGATTCATGGACTATCAGGATCGAATTCGTAGCTAATTAGAACTAGGATTGCTTCGGCTATAATATGGAAAGGGACTTAGATTGGATGAAGGTTTAAAACAATTAATTCCAGATAACAAACGCGATACCCTAGCGGGCGAGTTGGTAGATCATGTGTGTTGCGAGTGATAGGTCGCGGGTTCGAGCCGGGGGGGTGGCCGGTTTTGGGAAAAATACCATTTTTGGTATTTTTGGAATAACTTCTTCGTTCTAAATCCGTTTTAATCCGTTCAAGTTGCGTTGGAACCGTAACGAGAATACGAACGTATTAGAATAATAAAATTCATATTTTAACCTGAAAACGAAATCGCGTATAATTACAGTTAATTAAATAAAATCAAATATGATTTTATTTAAATGATTTCAAAGTCACGCGTGCTTCCGTATGCATAATTCTCACACTTTAACATACGTATGTTGATACGTATGTGATTTCAAGCACAAAACGACATTCTGAATAACACTAGGTTATTGTTTAAACACAGATTCTTCGTAAGAGGATTTCTTACACGAGCTTTTAGTGTGTGATCATTCTGCTATAATCAAAGGTGCGTACACGGCCCCTTTCTTATTTTAAACTGTTTTGGGGGAGAAAACATGTGCAACAAACTGTTTTTAGATACATATCACTTGCATGAGTTAGCTGTTTACATTATGTGAAAACATATCAACTTGAAAGTCCTTACACACCTCGAACCGTTTAGTTTGCTGTGATGCAAAGCGTGGTAGTTGGAAATAGATCTATTAGGTTTGACAAACCTCACCTGGTAGATGGGATCTACGCAGGTGTTTGACTGACCAAACACAATTTTACTATTGTTGTGATAAACAATAGTGGCAAGGCGAAAACATGCTATAGCATGGCAATCAGTCAGCTTCGGTGTCGAACACTTGTGTAAATAGTTTATATGACTAGCTATCATAACTGTGCATGTGTGATTATGTTATCTACAATCTTGTTATTCAAACTGCTGTTTTGAACATTGTGATTACTTAAAACATGTGTTATGCATCAACCTTTGTGTTGACTTGATTTACATGTTTTCTCAGGACGCTAAGGCGCGCGTTAAAGCTGACATGGACTAGGAGATAGAGTCTCATGCATTTTAAACATTTTGAATATTTGAATTTGAACATTTAAGTATTTTGTTTCGTAATGTTTACTTTACAACTGTTATTGGTTTTTAAACGCTTCCGCAACTTTTGTAAACTCTGATGTTATGTTATAAAGACCAAAGTATGTTTTGAAATTCATATAGAGGTCTTCGCTATGTCTAATGATTTGAGATCCTGGTTTGTCATGCTCCCAAACGGTATGATTCCGTTAGTTGGAAATTGGGGGTGTGACAGATTGGTATCAGAGATATTGGTTATAGCGAACTAGGTTTGCATTTGTAGACTTAGACTATAACTGTTAGGCATTAGACACTTACTTACACGATAGTTTATATGCATTTACACATGGCATTTTGTAACAGACATGGCATCATCATCTACACCTACTCACACTGAGGGACAAGTAGTAGCATTGTCAGACATCATGACAAGGAGGATCGAACCAGTGGATGATACGATCCACTATGGGGAGGGAACACAGGTTCAACAAAGGGGGATCAATCAATATTGGCAATGGTTTCCTGATCTCATACGCAGCTGGGTGTGGGAAGAACGAGTGCCACCACCACCAACTACCAACACTGCTAATAGCCTTTGGACGTTACCTGCTCTAGGATATCCACTAGAACAGGCATTTGCTGCTTTTGTTGCACGCATGGAGCGTGAAATCCGCAACATGCGGGAAGTAACAGGGATGATCACAGAATTGCTTGAAAATAACAACTGGCTGACACAAATGTGGGATAACCTCACTGAGGAGTTGGTTAGGACTAATGAGGAACAGGAAAATTTGGTGGAAACGATCTGGATGATGCGAGGGACGATCCTCGAACTCACTGCACGACTAGAAACTACTGAGTTACGTGTAGTTGTAGCCGAGGCAAGGGCTGAGGAAGCCAATGCACGGGCTGGTGCAGCGGCGACTGAAGCCAGTATAGTGAGAGATTTAGCTGGGGAGGCCATGACCCTCATCACTGGGCATATGCGTTACCAGCATGGTGTAGTGACTGGACCAGCAGAACTGGAAGACTCATCATCAACCGTTGATCAACCAAACGATGGAATCTAGTTATTTCATTTACTTTCTATTTAACAAACTTATATGAGTGGGTTGTACTCATAAAAGTAGATTTAGTGTTTAGTTGTTTTGCATTTCTTTGACAAACAATTGTAAGCACTAGTTTATCATGAATGATTAAGAATTGTTATCTTAATGGTTATGGTAGTGTGTTACATTTACTTTGTGCATGAGTGATGATTATGCGATGAGTGTAGTCTCATTATGTATATTTGTAAATAGGAAGATCATGGTTGGAGGAAACATTAACATGACCGCAACGGAAGTTGAGGCACTTATTAACACTCGAATTAACGAGGCAATCACAAACTATACGCAAACATACCAGACAGGACCACATGATCCAACGGGGGAACTGGTAAACCCACAGATGTGCACGTTCAAGACATTCTTGAACTGTAAACCACGTAATTTCAAAGGATTGGAAGGAGCCATTGGACTTCTTCGATGGATTGAACAGTTAGAATCGGTGTTTGAGAGGTGCAATTGTCCGGAAGAAAACAAGGTTAGATACGCTATTGGTACCTTGGAGAGTTCAGTCTTGACATGGTGGAACTCTATTGTACAGACACTCGGCTTGAATACAGTCAATGCTCTTACTTGGAACGGATTCAAAATCCTGTTGCAGGAAGAGTATTGTCATAGTAATGAAATGCAAAGACTTGAGAATGAATACGGGCAACTCAAGATGAAAGGTTCCAATATTGAGGAATACACTACTCGATTCCAGCAATTAGCAAGACTTTTACCGCACAGGGCAACCTCACCTAGCAAGTGGATCAAGAGATACATTGGAGGACTGGTATCTCAGGTTCGAAAATTGATCATATCTGCAAATCCTACCACCATACAGCAAGCTGTTCGACTGGCACACCAATTTACTGATCAGACGATGCAACGGGGAACATTACCCAAACGAACAGTAGCAGCTAAGGTGGGAGACCACAAAAGGAAATGGGATAGCATTGATGCCAAGAATTTCACTCAACCGTTATTTCAACAGAACCGCAAGCAGAAATCCAACAAGATCCATCACAATACAAACAAGAATCAACAGTCATCAGGAGGGTATAATGGTAAATACCCAAAGTGCAACAAATGTGGATTCCATCACTTTGGGAATCAATGTGACAAATACCGATGTCAGCGATGCAGAAAGATAGGGCACGTAGCAAAAGACTGTCGAGGGAAACTGCAGGCAAGCTCACTCAACCATAGCAACACACAGAAAGGATGTTTTGAGTGTGGCTTATCAGGACATTTCAAGAAGGAGTGCCCACAACTCAAGAAGAGAAGGGCTAATGACATGATTACAAAAGGAAACAACAACAACAACACAAATGTTGCTAGAACAGAGCTTTTTGTGATTGGAGGACGTCAGGCACGGGAAGATCCCAACGTCGTTATGGGTACGTTTCTCTTGAATTATCACTCTGCTTCTATGCTATTTGACACCGGTGCAGATCGGGGTTTTGTATCTAGCAAATCTTGTGAATTGTTAAGTATTAGTCCTACTGCTTTAGAAAACTCATACACTATAGAACTAGCTAATGATAAGTTAGTTGTTGTAAACCATACTTCTAAAGGATGTGTTCTTGACTTGATGGGTCAAACACATGACACTGACTTTATGCTTACCGCTTTAGGCAGTTTTGATGTAGTCATTGGCATGGACTGGTTATCCAAACACCAGGCTAAAATAGTATGCCATGAAAAGATAGTTAGTATACCTTTTTCGTCTGGAGAGACATTGTATGTACAAGGCAAGAAGAGCAGTACGCCACTGCGTCTCGTATCTTGTATGAAAGCACACAAATGTCTGCGGAAAGGTCATACGGCAGTTATAACACTTATAACTGAAAAGCCGGTAGCTGAGAAAAAGCTTGAAGATATACCTGTAGTTTGTGAATTTCCGGAGATATTTCCAGAAGGCTTGCCGGGATTACCGCCTATCAGACAGGTGGAATTCCGAATCGACCTTACACCAGATGCAACACCGATAGCTAGGACGCCTTATCGACTTGCACCGTCAGAGATGCAAGAGTTATCCACACAATTGCAAGAATTGTTGGATAAAGGTTTTTATACGACCTAGTTTTTCACCGTGGGGAACTCCAGTTTTATTTGTAAAGAAGAAAGACGGAACTTTCCGTATGTGCATCGATTACCGGGAATTGAACAAGGTTACTATCAAAAACCAGTCTCCATTACCCAGAATTGACGATCTGTTTGATCAGTTACAAGGTTTGAGTTACTACTCGAAGATTTATCTCAGATCGGGTCATCATCAACTCAGAGTTCAAGAAGAAGATATTCAGAAGACAACATTCGGGACGCGCTATGACTATTATGAGTTCTTAGTCATGCTATTTAGGTTGACAAACGCTCCAGCTGTATTCATGGATTTCATGAATCGTGTTGTAAACCTTATCTTGATAAGTTTGTCATTATTTTCATTGATGACATTCTCATCTATTCTCAGACTGAGGAGGAGCACGCCGAACATCTTCGATTACTATTGGAATTGTTGAAGCAGGAACAACTGTACGCTAAGTTCTCGAAATGTGACTTCTGGATGCGAGAAGTACAATTCCTGGGGAATATAGTTAATGAAAAGGGTATACATGTTGACCCAGTGAAGATTGAAGCGATTAAGATTTGGGGAAGCACCAAAGACCCCTACCGAGGTACGACAATTCCTTGGTTTGGCGGGTTATTATCGATGATTCATTGAAGGTTTCTCAAAGATCGCTCAACCACTTACAGTTCTTACGCATAAGGGAACGAAGTATAACTGGACGGATAAACAGGAAACTGCGTTCCAGTTATTGAAACAGAAACTCTGCAGTGCACCAATTCTGTCCTTACCGGAAGGGACGGAAGACTTTGTGATGTGTTGTGATGCATCTGCACAGGGTTTGGGATGTGTGTTGATGCAACGTGATAAAGTGATTGCTTATGCTTTCAGGCAACTACGACCACACGAAAAGAATTACACTACTCACGACTTGGAGTTAGGAGCAGTGGCTTTTGCTTTGAAGATTTGGAGGCATTATTTGTATGGAACTAGGTATACCATTTACACTGATCATAAGAGTTTGCAACATATCTTTGATTAGAAGGAGCTTAATATGAGGCAACGACGATGGGTTGAGTTGTTGAACGATTACGAATGCGCAATTAAGTATCACCCGGGAAAAACTAATGTGGAAGCTGATGCTTTAAGCAGAAAAGACACTTCAACAAGACAGGTCCGTGTACTTATGATGACGGTACATACTGATTTACCTGACAAGGTACGCAGTACTCAGCTGGGAGCCTTAGAAAAGGATAAATCCTTACGGGGGATGGAAACACAATTGGATGTTAAGTCTGATGGAACTAGTTGTTTCGTTGATAGACTTTGGATACCTTTGCGTGGTGGTCTAAGGGAACTCGTGGTGGATGAAGCGCACAGGTCCAGATATTCAGTTCATCCGGGATCAGACAAGATGTATCATGACCTGAAGGCACTGTATTGGTGGCCTCACATGAAAGCTGACATTGCTAAGTATGTTAGCAAATGTTTGACTTGTTCGAAAGTCAGAGTTGAATACCAGAAGCCATCTGGTTTACTACAACAATCAGAAATACCAAAGTGGAGATGGGAACAGATTTCGATGGACTTCGTTACTAAGTTACCCCGTACACCGAGTGGTTGTGATACGATATGGGTAATTGTCACTCGATTCACGAAACCTGCATATTTCTTAGTAATCAAGAAACTGACAAGATGGAGAAACTGACTTGTGTTTACATCAAGGAAGTGGTAGCACGACATGGCGTGCCACTTTCTATCATATCAGATTGGGATGCTCGATTTATTTCCAACTTTTGGAAATCACCCCATAAGTTCTTGGGAATTCGTTTAGGCATGAGTACAACATATCACCCACAACCAGACGGTCAGAGTGTACGTACGATTCGGACACTCGAAGATATGTTGGGAAAAACCACTTACCGTTGGTGGGATTCTCTTACAAATCCGGAACCGTATGGCAGCGCCTCGGGATCCACAAAAGAGTTACGCTGACAAACGCCACAAACTGTTGGAATTTCAAGTAGGAGACCGAGTTCTTCTAAAAGTATCACCTTCGAAAGGTGTGATATGATTTGGCAAGCACGGGAAGCTTAGTCCACGGTATGTAAGGCCTTTTGAGATCCTAAAAAGGATTGGTCCGGTTGCGTATCAACTCAAATTACCGGATGAACTCAGTGGAGTTCATGATGTTTTTCACGTATCGAATTTAAAGAACTGTCTTTCAGATGAGACATTGATTGTACCTTTGGAAGAAGTACAAGTGGATGAACAGTTACGATTCATTGAAGAACAAGCTGAAATCATGGACCGAGAGGTCAAACAACTCAAACAAAGCAAGATTCCGATAGTCAAAGTCCGATGGAATTCAAGACGGGGTCCTGAATTCACATGGGAAAGGGAAGACCAAATGATGAAAAAGTATTCCCACTTATTCAATACAACAACAAACATTAAGAATACACGTTAAATTTCGGGACGAAATTTCCTTCAACAAGGGGATGATGTGATATTTCACACTCTAACTGTAAGCACAAACAAGCACAAACACCTTATACTATTGATTTTAGTATAAACAACTGGACTGAACACCAGTTTTGCAGAATGCAAACATAAACATTTCATAGTAGTACATACATGATTGATTTCAAACAATGTACTGCATTTCAAACAGTACATTTGATGTCCTACATTTCATGGTGGTACAAATAGAAGTAACCAGAATAAGTGTGTAAGGTAAATTGACGAGTACAGGGGCCAATGTAATCGTGAATTTACAGGTACACATGAATTTTGGAAGTTTCTATTTGGTCGACTACATTCAAACATTTGCTATGTGTGAGATTACATAGTACAGTATATGAACACTTTATTCAATTGGTTTTGTTACAAACATTTGTGTTACATTACATTCTATATATTTTATGTGCTACATTTCATATGTTACATGTTATGGTAGTACATACATGATTGGTTACACACATTTTGCTATGTGCGGGGTTGCATAGTACAAACGGTTATAGACACTCACTATGTGTGAGGTTACACAACACAGTATGATCAAACACAAACAGTCACAGTTAGGTGAACTAACTAGTGTACACGCAAACAGTCACATTGAACGATCACATTTGAGTTGTGATGTTGCAAGCATTAGACTTTGTGTGTGATTACACACAAGCACACAGAATGATCAAATCACACTAACACGTACGATTTAAACTCGTAAGTAGTTTCCTAACTACTCCTAACACTTACTAATTTTCGGGACGAAAATTCCTTCAACAAGGGGATGATGTGACAATCTGACTTTTTACACTAACCTTGTTAACGGGAGATGGTGATATCACAGGCCCAACAGAGATAATGTGGGCCCAACAGGACAAATGTAGGCCCTATAAGGCCAGTGTATGTCCAATAAGACCAATGAAGGCCCAACAAGCCCAACAAGACTAATGAAGGCCCAGTAAAGCCAAAGAAGACCCAGTGAGGTCAAGGAAGACCCAACAAGATCAACTAGGTCCAATGAAGTCTATGTAGGCCCAATAGAGTCACAGAAGGCCAATAAGGCCCAATAAGGCCCAGGGAGGCCCAATGAGATCTAGGAAGGCCCAGTAAGGTAAGATAGGCCCAATGAGTTCAAATGAGGCCCAATTGTATTTGATAAGCCCAAATTGGTTAAATTAGCCCAACAATATTCTAAGTAAATCAATTTGTAACAATTAGGGATTTTAGCTTTAACTTTGTTAATCGAGATGATAAGTTTTTGATCTAGAATAATCTGTAGGAGTTAAGATTAAATAAAAATCAGAATTTTAAGTGTTTAATTTCAAGAATTAGGCCACAAGTTGATATAATGGGTATTTTGACTTCTAAAAGTCAAAATTCATTTATATATATATGGGAAATTCGAAATTCTTCAAATTAGAAGTTGTAATTACGAATTTATCATCTATAATCATTGTAATAATGATTCTAAAACCGTTTACATACGTTTTAACCTGTTAGAATTCGAATTGATTGGAATTAAGGGGATAAGTGTTGTAACCGTTACATGGTTACATCAAAACCATAGAATTCGACTTTCATCTTCACAATTGCATATTCATACATCAAAATCGGCATATTCAGAACCTTTAACATCCGTCAATTCGATCATTGAAGCTTCGGGTGGAGGAATTTGATTTCAAGGAGGCCGAACTTCATCTTTTAGTCGAACTACTTCAATTGGATAGCAAACCAAGTGAGTAATCGATACTACACTTTCTAAAATGACCGATTAAGGATAAACATTGATCAATTTCAATTTCTAATATCGGTTTAATGGGATTCGAGTTCTAGGGCTTGTTCTAAGTACGGTTTTGGGGATTTCAACCCAAACGAGTTTAATATTCAAATCAAATCACATGTGTAGTTTCAGAATTAGTCTACTAAGAATTATCCTAAATCAATTGCAACTGATTACATCGAATTGTTGGAGTTCTAGTAATTAGGGTTCATATCAAAACGGTTTTGGGGGTCTTGATCTTAAAGAGATTAAGAATCGAATTAAATGTTATAGAAAGCTTCATAAGTGATCGATTAAGGTTAATGATAGGTTAATTTCATCAAAACAGTTCGAATTTATAGATTTCTTATTCTAGGGTTTGTTCTTAGAAACGAATTGGGGGTTTTGGGTCAAACGAATGTTATATTCAAATTAATTGGTACTGATAACTTCGAAATTTCTATTGTAATGAAATCTTTATGGATTCATGGACTATCAGGATCGAATTCGTAGCTAATTAGAACTAGGATTGCTTCGGCTATAATATGGAAAGGGACTTAGATTGGATGAAGGTTTAAAACAATTAATTCCAGATAACAAACGCGATACCCTAGCGGGCGAGTTGGTAGATCATGTGTGTTGCGAGTGATAGGTCGCGGGTTCGAGCCGGGGGGTGGCCGGTTTTGGGAAAAATACCATTTTTGGTATTTTTGGAATAACTTCTTCGTTCTAAATCCGTTTTAATCCGTTCAAGTTGCGTTGGAACCGTAACGAGAATACGAACGTATTAGAATAATAAAATTCATATTTTAACCTGAAAACGAAATCGCGTATAATTACAGTTAATTAAATAAAATCAAATATGATTTTATTTAAATGATTTCAAAGTCACGCGTGCTTCCGTATGCATAATTCTCACACTTTAACATACGTATGTTGATACGTATGTGATTTCAAGCACAAAACGACATTCTGAATAACACTAGGTTATTGTTTAAACACAGATTCTTCGTAAGAGGATTTCTTACACGAGCTTTTAGTGTGTGATCATTCTGCTATAATCAAAGGTGCGTACACGGCCCCTTTCTTATTTTAAACTGTTTTGGGGGAGAAAACATGTGCAACAAACTGTTTTTAGATACATATCACTTGCATGAGTTAGCTGTTTACATTATGTGAAAACATATCAACTTGAAAGTCCTTACACACCTCGAACCGTTTAGTTTGCTGTGATGCAAAGCGTGGTAGTTGGAAATAGATCTATTAGGTTTGACAAACCTCACCTGGTAGATGGGATCTACGCAGGTGTTTGACTGACCAAACACAATTTTACTATTGTTGTGATAAACAATAGTGGCAAGGCGAAAACATGCTATAGCATGGCAATCAGTCAGCTTCGGTGTCGAACACTTATGTAAATAGTTTATATGACTAGCTATCATAACTGTGCATGTGTGATTATGTTATCTACAATCTTGTTATTCAAACTGCTGTTTTGAACATTGTGATTACTTAAAACCTGTGTTATGCACCAACCTTTGTGTTGACTTGATTTACATGTTTTCTCAGGACGCTAAGGCGCGCGTTAAAGCTGACATGGACTAGGAGATAGAGTCTCATGCATTTTAAACATTTTGAATATTTGAATTTGAACCTTTAAGTATTTTGTTTCGTAATGTTTACTTTACAAGTGTTATTGGTTTTTAAACGCTTCCGCAACTTTTTGTAAACTCTGATGTTATGTTATAAAGACCAAAGTATGTTTTGAAATTCATATAGACGTCTTCGCTGTGTCTAATGATCTGAGATCCTGGTTTGTCATGCTCCCAAACGGTATGATTCCGTTAGTTGGAAATTGGGGGTGTGACACGATTCATTTTAAACCTTCTGGTTTGATTATGAATGATTAAATCTTAATTTTGAATGTAATGATATAGTTAGGGTTGTTGATTATTGCCTAGATGATGGCTAGGATTGATTATAAATGACAAACTCGAATTGTTAACGGGTAAATCCTTGTTTTGAGCTGTTGTAATGCCCGGTTTGCATGAAATCATAACAATGGTTATAATTGTTTAAACCATTTGATTGTGACAATGTAGGTGATTAGTTTGATTAATCTTTGACATGCAACGTGAAAGTTGGGTGTTTCAAACTAATCACAATCATTAACATATTCATTGGAATGATTATCTGATGTTCATGATAACGGTCAGATTAGTATGTTAAACATGGTTATTAAACCTAATCTAATACTACATTGTGATATTTCATGATATTTGGGTAAATCAATAACAAGGATTGATCATTCCTAAGCCATTAACATGTCTAGGAACTGCTTTAGTATAATAATCAATAACATTAACTATTTGACCAATCTGGGAATATTCTGATTAATCAAGATTGTCATCAACATAATATTAGGAACCTGGATCAGTGTAGGTTCCTACATTATCATACATTGTATGATATGATATTAAGATAATCATTCAAAATCTTATATTAGTTTGATGACCATTAAGGCAATGTCTTTGACATTGGACGTTCAAGAAGATTTAATCAGTAAGTTAAAAACATTAATAACATATCAAACATAAACCAATGCAGAATTACATCATTAGCACCATTTGCGAGTGATCATCCTACCGTGAGATATCAAGTGAGTTTCGTACACCCCTTTTCTTTTTAATGTTTTATAAACATCGGGGTAACTCTGCAAACCTTTTCTGAACATATGATATGCATCACTGTTATCTGTGTGATTTCATGTGACTTTTGTGTGATTTCATGGGATTTTACCGTTAGCATCTTTATCATAGTATCAAAAGTCCTCATCTCTTGAACTGTATCTAGTGAACCCATGTGGGGCCGAACAGGAATCGTTGATAGTACTATTGGCTGACAACCCATTCGCTGGGAGGATTGCATCTCCCCTGGTGTGAATGTTTGGTACCTGTTTCCATAACAACTTTCTTAATGTTTGTGATAGACATTAAGATCATGAGGCATTAAGATATTTACCGACGGGTAGTATCTTCGTGAAACGTACAACTGTCCGAAAGGAACTAGATACGGGTCCCATGGTTATCCGAAACTGAACATTATGAGAACTTACTTATCATATCATATAGTTTTAAATTGAATTGTCGAACTCACCAGCTTTGTGCTGACGTTTCAAACTCAACATTTTTGCAGGACAACGGTGACGACACGGTGAGGATGCACTTCACTTAGCTGAACTTAAATGTATCAGTTTATGTAATCTATTTAGCTGTTAAGTTGATGGAACAAACGAAACCCTTGTAATATATTTATTTTAAGTAAAATCCATGTGCTGTGATATCGGTTCAAGTAAGTTACACCTCATCTCTGATACATCACCACTATGCTTCCGCAATCACATCCGAGTAGCAAGTGACATCATCACAGGTGACGAGAGGTGGGGGTGTGACAAAGTGTCATCTTCTTAAAACCATGAAAGTTTTGTTACCACAAGAATTATAATGTGCAAAATGTTCATTAGGCAAACTCATTCTTAGGCCCTTTAAAACAAAAGTAACACAAGAAAATCTTTCATTTTTGGAAAGAATCCAAGGTGAAATATGTGCACCTATACATCCTCCATGTGGAGCATTTCTCTATTTCTTAGTCTTAATTGATGCATCCTCACGATGGTTACATGTGAGTCTTTTAGCTACTTGAAATGTAGCATTTGCTCGATTTCTAACTCAAATTATATAATTAAGAACAAATTTTCAGATAATCAAATTAAAAACATCTGAATGGGTAATGCTGGAGTATCCACATCCCAAGCTTTTAATGACCATTGTATGTCGACTGGGACAAATGTTAAGCATTCAGTGCCTCATGTTCACACACAAAATGGTTTAGAAGAATCATTAATTAAACAATTACAATTAATCGCTAGACCATTTTTAATGAGATGAAAATTACCATCTTCTGTGTAGGGGCATGCCATTCTACATGCAAGCACACTAATTAGATTAAGGCCAACTGCTGATCATGAATACTCTCTGTTACAATTGGTCTCAGGAAGAGAACCAAGTATCTTATCTTAAAGCTTTTGGTTATGCAATATATGCACCTATCCCGACACCACAACGTACCAAAATGGGACCACAACGAAGACTGGGTATTTATATTGGTTTTATATTATCCATCAATTGTTGAATATATGAAGCCAGTGACAGGAGATTTGTTTACTTCATGTTATGCCGATTGTCATTTTGATGAAACAATATTCCCAATCTTAGTGGGAGATACAAATAAAAAAAGATTGGTAACACAAGAATTAACATGGAATGCATATCACTATCTAATTTTGACCCTCGAAATGGATGATGTGAATCTGAAGTACAAAAGATTATACATTTGCAAAGAATAGCAAATGAATTACCAGATGCATTCATAGACACAAATAAAGTGACAAAGGCACATATACCAGCATCAAATACAGCTGCTCGAATTGAAGTAATTCCTGAAATAATTAACATACAAAGAAAGCGTGGGAGACCAATCGGTTCCAAAGATAAAACCCACGAAAACGAAAAGAGTAAAATAATGCAATTGGAGAAAACTCAGAAAATATTATAAATGTAACTCCGGTAGAGGTAAATGTTCCCGAAGTGACAAATATGAAAACGAGATCTCTATTAATTATGTACATAGTAGTATAATGTTGAACCGAAATAAAACATGCATTGATAACCCTTAGATTTTTAATTGGCCTTACAATATCTGAAGGACTGCATATGAGACTTGTGAATGTTGTTACCGCATGCTTGTATGGCACACTTGACAATGACATCTATATGAAACTCACTAAAGGATTAAAGTTGCCTAAAGCATTAAAATCAACACCTAGAGATATGTGTGGTATAAAACTTCAAAGATTTTTGTATGGTCTCAAACAATCTGGTCGAATGTGGTATAATAGACTCAGTGAATATCTCGAAAAAAAATGATATAAGTCTGATGTAATCAGTCCATGTGTATTTATAATAAGATCTTTAACAAAGTTTACAATAATAGCAGTTTATGTTGATGAAACTTGACTTCAACCACAAACCAGAACAACCGCTCAAGTTCCGTCAAAGAAATGTTTTCAGTTCTATGAAACTAAAAGCTTGATGCCAATAAATTCAGTTACACGTTCTTTTTATCAATTATCACATTCAAGAATTCAAAATCTTGGTGAATGCTTAATTAAAGACGAAAACTAAAAACCTATTATCACTATTTTTGTCCACTTAATACCCTAAACTATGAACTTTGTAACAAGAATTACAAGTACTATCCAACCATAATCAAATCAAAATAAGCAGCTCGAGAAACTGTGGAATTACATATTACGTTTATCCTACCATATTAAAGGCGATCAAATCACACAAAAAATCATCAAACACGGTACGATAAATAAGAAGCGTTTGTTCATCAATTGTTAACTTTCCAATTTCAAATTTCAGCAAGAACTTAAAAGTTAACAACACACGAAGGTACATTGAGATAAACATATAAAGATTAGGCATAAGACTTAACCTGAAAGCTTGAACATGGCTATTATCCAAGAACCGTAGCGAGATAGGAAATTTCATATGTGTATGTCCCAATTTTCAGCACGCTGTGAAAAGAGCAAAAGACGGTAAAATAGCAAGAAAACAAACAGGGTAACCCTAAAGAAGTGAAAATGAATACAAAACACTAATCTCGAGGAGGTTGCAGCAACTATTCTGAATAGCAAACTCTGAGCAAACCCTAAAGGAGCCAGAATCTTACAATCGATGACAAAACAAGGGGCAGAAAAGATCGACGTAAACACGATGCCCTGGGATAATCGGCGACGGCTAGAGAAGGTAGGGAGTGATTGGTGAGCCTGAAGATTCGACTGGAAAAAATGAGCAAGTGAAGATATGGCTTGAATGAAGAGATGGGGAACGAATGAAAAGAACAGCAGGTGATGGCCAATGGGTAGGTTTTTTTCTAGAGCGGGAACTCAAATTTTTGCACTGGAGTTGCAAGATGAAAAAAGAAGTTGTACCTTAACCAAAAAACTTGTACACCCTTAATTTTAAGAGTTTTATGTAAATGACAATGTTATCATTTCTATATACTTTATATATAGTATAGATATAGATATAGAAAATATAGATATAGATATATAATATAAATAATTACACATATTATATGTTGGTAAAACATAATCAATTATCCACACATATTTTAGTTTTTTTACATGTATAGATAATTTACTTACACATAGCATAAATTTATCACATGTGTAGGTAATTAAACATTTAATTGATGGTAAATTTTGGGGGGAAATTTCCCACCAATTTTAAGTGTAACTAAAGTGTATTACCAACACATATTAAGTGTTGGCCATTATTAAAATATATGATCAACCATTACCTACACATATACACACATATATAGGTAATTTATCTACACATTTACAAGTGTAGGTAAATTATGTGTTGGTAAACACTCTAATTTCTTGTAGTGCGAATAATCATATACAAGAAGCATGTGGATTAGAACAGATCAACAAAGCGTGTTTTACCAAAGTTCTTCTCAACATATGACCTGCAGAAAGAAGGAGAAATTGATGTTCGTCAGATCAAGTGAAGTGAAAATTTAGCTGATCTATTTACAAAGTCTTTGCCAAGAAGCAATTTTGAGCAACTATTACAAAGAATCAGACTTCGTAGATTAAAAGATATTAGTTAATTTTATGAATTTTAAACGGTGATGAATTAGCAAAAATACAAAAAAGAAACCTCCTATTTATGTATAATAAAAACCATGAAAAGAAAACCAAACATTTGGGTTGATTTGGTCAAAGTTAATGGGTTATCGCAATAAGGAAGGGTTAACAATTGAACCATCCCATATATATATATATATATATATATATATATAACAATAAGAATTAGATGTTATAGTCATTTCTTGTAGTATATTTAAAATTTGATATTCAGATTGACCATCGATATTCCATTCATATAAATATTTTCCATCATATGTAGTATAAGTTCTATTACCACTTTCTTCATATTGTAAATCTGGAGGAGTTGGTCTAGGATACCAATTCTTTGTGTCTGGTCTTGGAGTATAAGTATTAAAATTATTTCTTTTTAATTTATTAACAGTTCCTAGATTAATATTATTAAATTGAAATTCTAATTCATCATAAGAAAAATCTGTTTCATCAGATTCATCTCTATCTTTTATTGTATTTAAACTTTCTTTTAAACTTAAATTTTTTAATCTTTCTTCTAATAAATTTAATGTTTTTTATTTCTTATTAAGAATTATAAGAGTATCTATAATAAAAGGTTTGAATATAGGATTTTCTATCATAATTCCTTTACCCTTGTTTTTTAATTCTAATTCACTTTTTTCATTTTCTTTATTAATTTCAATTATTTCTAATTGTTCTCTTATAGTATTTAATTTTTCATTCGTATAATTATTTTGAAAAATAATTGCATTCAAAGCTTTAGCTGATTCTTCATAAGTTTTTGCTAATCGTTTACCTATATATTCTTCTTTATCTTTTATAATTTTTATATTTTCACGAGGTGGATGAATACTTATTAATTCTTCATTATTTTTTATTGTTATATAATTTTTTGTAATTTTATTATTAACTGATATTTGTTCAATTGTAGGATATTTAAATTTTTCTTTTTACAATATATAGGTAACCAAGTAAAGAAAGTAATATTTTCATTATTTTCTATCATGTAAGATTCCCATTCATTTTTATGTATAAATCTAGAATCTTCATTAAAAATTTTATAATACCGTTTTAGATTTTCTATATTATATTCATTTAATATTTCACATCTTAAAAAATTTAACATTTTTTTATCCATATTAACAAGTATATTTTGATATTTCTGTAGAACAAATTTTTATAAGTTCTTTTTGATTTTTTATTTTATCTTCTAGAAAATTTTTAAAGTTTTTATGAAAATATAGTTGTATACTATCATTATTCTTATTTTGATTTATATAATCTTTTGTATCTATTAATTCTTTTTGATAAATTTTTAATTTATTAAAGCATTCTTTTATTAATGATTTATAAAATTGCATTTGAGGATTTCTTATTTGAATTCTAGTATCACTCATTATAATTCTTCATAATTTTTCATATCAGATTTAGTCGGGTATAAGATTTATTATCACTTTCATCTTCATATAAAGCTTTAGGTATAGAATTAGAATAATCTATTCCTGATAGTTTCATTGATTGTGATCTTCTAATAATATTCTCATGTAAACTATTTATACTACTATTTGATATAGAATTTCTAAGAAAATTATTATTAAAAGTTATTTCTATTGAACCACCAGATTTTTCTATCATACTTGATGTTTGATTTTCTGTATCTATAGGTTTTGGTGGATTTATATCTTGTAAATTCCATGATAATGATTGTGTAATTTCATTCCATTTTAATCTTTTTGGGGTTATAACTTTTGCATGCATTGTATTAGCTTCAAATAATATAGTTTCATCTCTTGGAGATGATAATCTAGTTTTTGGTTCTATTGTAGTAGTCATAGTTTTATAATAAACTCTATATATTACTACTGCAGTATTTGTTTTTTCTTTAAATTCTAAATTTCTTGTTTTAATGGTTAAAGTTAAAGTATCAAGAATATTTGGATCAAATAATCCTATAGAAAAATTAGGGTAACAATTAAAGTATATAGGACCGTTAGCTATATTTGATTCAGCCATAGCTAATAGTGAATTATTAAAATTAGTATGTCTAGCATCTCTTAATATAAGTAATACAGAGCATCTATTCCTAATCTAAGCATAGGTTTTATGGCTACCTGAACTAATCCTATATGTAAAAATTTATAATTTTTTCTATGTCTTAATATAGCTTCTTTAGTTAATAATTGTAAATTCTGGTGTTCTTTATTTATAGGTATAGTTTGTTCAGTTGTTTTAATAGAATAATCTTGTAAAAAATAAAAGTTCCTATTTTATATATAGTCTTAACATCTTGTTTTGGTATATTCCAATTTAATAAATTATTTTCAATTTGAGAAATACTTATTTGTAAAGAATTCATATTCATATTTAAATCTTCATCTTGATCATTAGCAGAAGTATTTGAGCTATGATCTCTTTGTGATAAAAATCTAGATATCTGATTCATTATTTGTATTAGTTAAATGTAAAAATGTATATTGAACTAACTGGATCTTTGTTTTGAAATATTTAGATTATACTGAGGGAACATCCCCAATACCGTCGTGGTCCGGCTGCTCTCTCTTGGAGCCTTACGCTAATCCAACCGACTAGCCGACAGGACTTGCCAACACAGCATATATCTAAATATTTAAAATATGATCTTGTTTTTTCAATAAAATTTTCCATTATAACATTTAGAAATAAATATTTAGAATACTTAGATATGATATCACTTGAGTTATCATGACTCTGATACCATAAGGGAAAGGATCGAGAGCATGAAGATTTAAATTGAGTAAATATAAATAATATAAATTCAAAGACTATAAAATAAGAGTAAATATAAATAATATAAATTCAAAGACTATAAAATAAGATAGCATTATGGCATAAGCATAAATTAAACAACAATAAATTTTAAAAAGTACCTTAATTTATTTCTTGAATATTTGAATTACAGATGATTTCCTTACAATTGGATGGAGCAATTATAATTTGATAATCTAAGGATCTTGAACATAGAGAAGTTGATAATACAAGTTTTTGTTTGGGGGGAGGAGGTTTCATACATTTATTTTCTAAGTGTTTTTTCGAATGAATAACTAAGCTATGGAGTCTTCAATTTACAGGAAAGAAATCACTGAGAGCATCTTCAAAATTGAATCGATAATTGAGAGTTGTCTGCCTTTGATAAAAGTTGCTTATCTTGATCTTGAATAATTAGTCTTCTTTATTGAAAAGTTGATTGTCTTCATCTGAATAATTGGTCTTCTTTATTGAAAAGTTGACAGGCTACTTTATTGAAAAGTTGATAGAGCATCTTGAAAATAATGGAGCAATGTCTGATCAACTTTAAGAGTCTTGACAAAATTTTCTTTGAACAGAATCTTGAATAATAAAAATACTTTTTTTTATATAATAATATTAATTATTATACCATAATGACTTTATATTTCTATATCGTCATATGGGTCTTGAGAATCTTGAAATAAATCTGAGTCTTCAGGATTAGATTTCTTTGAAGAAGATGGAGATGGAGAATTTTTTATTGCACTTATAATCCTTTGAATTTCCTCTGGAGTTGAACAAGATTGTAATCTTATTATATAGTCTTGATCTTCTAATTGTTGAGAATGTGGGTTCTGTGGGATTTCTTTTTCATATTGCTTAGTAATTTCCTTATAAAATTTTTGAACAGCAATAGTATCAGCTTTATTAATTGAAAACTTATTCCACCATTTAGTACGATAATGCCTTATTAATAATAGAGGAGAAAGTTCTGCAGGTTTTTCTTCTTGATAATGATAAGTCCAAGAGAAGATCCATGGAATTCTAAATACACTCATAAATTGTAAAGTGTATTCAAAGACATGAGTTCCCTCTTGTTTGAAATAATCGGTAAATTTATTGAAAGTTGTAGAATTCTCAGTTGGAAAAGCTGCTGGAATAATTCCCATATATTGAAACCATTTAATGAACCATCTAGGATAGGTATTTGAAAATTCTTCATCAAAATAAAAGAACCAAGAATGATTACAATTTCGGAGTGAAAATGTATTCTCACAGGCTTCTTGATAATCATAATAACTATACTGAGGATATGAATGAAAATTGGATAGAGTCTTTTGGGTAAAAGGTTTAGCTCTCCATTCTTCTAAAGAGATTATCTTTCTAATCTTTACTTTAGAATAATCAATCTTAGAATTATCTTGAGAATTGAAGATATGCTGAATATTTATAGAACCAGTATCTATGAGTATTGATTGATAATATTCTCTGGGTTTCTGATCATTCTTATAGAAATGACAATATTTTGGATATAAATAGTCAATTAAAGTAAGAAAGTTTTGAGAAACCTTTTCTACTTCTAATGGTTCTAAAATTTTTATAATCTTGTAATTGGGATTTACAGAATAGGCTATAGATTCTGATTTTTGAATAAAAGGTCTAGGTGATTTAGAAGAAGTGGGATTGGTTATAGATTTTGAAGGACTGGAATTTATTATAGAGCTAGGTAATATTCGAGTTTGTATAATTGAAGCATAGGGAGGTCGAGGTCTTGGACTGGAGGATAATGGAGCAAATCTATTAATAGTTGGTATAGTTGGTAATGGAGTTCTTTGAGAAGAGCTTGCTAATGGAGAAGACTTTGATAATGGTTGATTGGTTAAAACGATCTTTTTTGAATCTTTACTCATATTTCCTGTAAAAATTCTCTTGATAAAAAGTCAGGTAAAGAATTGTTTTCTCCTTTTATAAATTCTATTTGAAAATCAAAATTGCTTAATAATGCTTGCCATCTTGCAAAAATTTGTTTAGAAATTAAAATTTTTATATCTTTTTCTAAAATATGTTTTGTCGATAAACAATCAATTCTTGATAAAAAAAGGTTTCATATATAAATAATCTTCAAATTTTTTAATACATAATACAATACTTAAAATTTCTTTTTTTATAGTAAAGTAATTCTTTTGAGTTTCATTCCAAGAACCTGAATAATATCTAACTAATTGTTCCTTATTATTATTTAAAGATTGCTTCAAAATTTCACCAAATCCTAAATCACTAGTGTCGGTTTCTACTATTAATTTAGCATTAGGATGTGGAATATTTAAACATGGTAATTGTTTAATTTTACTTTTAATATGTTTTATAATATTGGTATGTTCTTGTGACCATGGTTCTGGATTTTTTTTAATCTATTATATAAGGGTTTACATATAATTCCTAAATCTTTGAAAAAATCATGTATATAGTTCAAACATCCTAAAAATCTTTGTAATTGTTTTTTATCTTTTATTTCATCAGGAAATTTATTCGTAAATTCTAAACTTCTATTTATGGGTATAATGGTTCCTTGCTTAATATTATGACCTAAAAATCTTATCTCTGTTTTAAATAAATTGATTTTAGTAGGAGAAACTACTAATCCATTTTTATGAATTATATCATAAAATATATTTAAATGCTTAAAATGTTGTTCTAAAGAATTAGAATATATTAGAACATCATCAACATAAACTATAGAAAAATTTCCAATAGGAATGATTATATCATTCATAATATTTTGAAATTCAGAAGGAGCATTTTTTAATCCAAAAGGCATTACATTACATTCGTAATGTCCAAATGAACCATTAAAACATGTTTTATATTTATCCTTTTCAGAATTTAAATTTGCCAAAACCCTGATTTCATATCAAACTTTGAAAATACTTTGGCTTCATATATCTTTTATAATAAATCTCTTTTATTGGGAATAGGATATCTTATCAATTCTAAAACTTTGTTTAAAGGTTTATGGTTTATTACTAATCTGGGAGAGCCTCTTTCTATTTCGGCACTATTATTAACATAAAATACTGAACATGACCATGGAGACTTTGAAGGTCTAATTAAATTTTTATCTAATAATTCTTTTATTTCTTTTTTACAATGCTCTTCTAATTCTTGATTCATATGTATAGATTTAGATTTTGTAGGTATATCTTTTTCATTAAAATCTTTTATATATGGTAAATTAACTATATGTTGTTTTCTTTGCCAAAAGGCATTAGGTATATTGGAGCATACATTTTTTATAAACTTGTTTTCAATATTTTTTATTCTAGTTACAATATTTGTATCATTTAATTGCTCTTTTATTCTTTCATTTTTTATTTTATTAATTAAAAATTCCTTTTGTTTTTCTTTTAAATTTATCATATTTATTTGTTTTGTTAATACTAGTTCAGAGAATTCAAATATAATTTCTTTATTTAAAATTTATGTACTTATTCCATTACTATTTATAGTAAATGGATATAATTGAGTAATAAAAGGTGTTCCTAATATAATTTGGGAAGTTAGATTTTTTACTAATATTAATTGAGTTTTATAACAATAATTTTCTTTACATATATGAACATTTGATAATTTATAATTTATTATAAGCCTTAAACCACTAGCTGTTGATAATCTATAAGAAGTTTTTTTTATAATATTGAGTAGGTATAATACTTTCCTGAATACAATTCATATCAGCCCCACTATCAATTAGAGCTGTTAATGTAATTCTAAATTCATTATTAACAATTACATTTAATTTAGTATACCATTTTTGATAATTTAATTCTTTTAAAATCTTAATTTTATTAGTTCCACCATGACTGGTTTCACTATCATTTCTTTCTTTATATGTTATTAATTCTTTTCCTTTTTCAATGTTTTTAATCTGCATTTTAATTGTATTAATATCTTGTTTTGTAATTTTTAATTCTTCCTATAATTCTTGCATAGTTATAGGTTTTTCTATTTTATTGAATTTTTTAAAAACATCTTCTAAATTATATATCTCAGTATCTTTTTCTATTGTCGATTTATTTGTAAGATTTTCTTTTATTTTTTCTAAATATAATTGTTTTAAATTTATATCTTAAGTTTCTTCTAATAATTTTAATAATATCATGTTTTCCTCATTATTTATCATGTTTATAAAACCAATATTACATATACAAGGACCAATACATTCACATTCTTCTTCATTAGAATTATTATTACTACTAGAAATATAATTTAAATCATCACTTTTATAATCTGAAATATCTTCTTCACTAATATTAGTATCTAATATTTTATTTATTTGTTCTTTTAATTCATCAGATATATTTAATTCATTAATTTTCTTTTTTGAATAACAGTTTTTTGATGTATGACCTCTTTTCCCACAAGTATAACAAGTAATTATATTTCGTTTTTTGTAAAATTTTTGTTTTTTATCTTTCTTATAATACTTTTGTTCTTCATCTTTAACTTTTCTATTTTTATTATAATTTTTTCTAAAATTTTTTCTTTTTATAAAATTATTTTTTCTTTTAAAAGTTTCTGGTAATTTTATATTTTCAAAACCATATTGTTCACAAAAATTTCCTAATTCATTTATTCCACTTATACCATCCTTTTTCATTTTTTGTTTTAATTTTAAATCGTTACATATTTTTAAGCATTCTTGATTTATATAATTTATTATTTGCCCATATGTTAGATCATCATATGATATATTATTATTATTTTCTCTTTTAATATTATCTTTAATTTTTTCAGCAAATAATTTTGGTAATCCTGCTATAAATCTTTCTTTCTAATATGATTGTCTACAATCATTTCTTGTCATAACTTTAGATATAAATACATCTTTATACCATCTAAAATCTTGTAATTTTCTACATGTTAAATTTAACAATATTAAAGAATTTCTTTCTTGATAATCTGAGTGATTTCCTATAAAATTTTTTATCATAGCAAATATATGAGTGTTTATTATATCTGATTCTTGAGTTTGTATTTGAATACCATTTTCTATATATATATATATATATATATATATATATATATATATAGGATATGGTTCAAATAAGAACCCATCATAATTGTGTTAACCCAATAACTCAAATCCAATGATTTTAAATTTTTAGATTTAATAAGATTTTGCCATGTGTCACCTAACCTTTTTAAATTAAAAAGGGTATTTAAGTCATTTCACTTAATATAAAAAAGTCAGATTTAATAAGAAAGTGACAAGTGTCACACTCTTACAAATCCATCCATTTTCCTTTTTTTAAATCAAAGTTTCCCCCTTGATTTTTATACATTTAACTTTTTTATACTATGTTATTTTTTTATAAAAATTATACCATTAAACTCGTTATATTTTTCTCGTTAATTTCATTAAAGTCATGCCAATTTTTTTAATTTTTTCTAGCGTTCGTAATTACACCAATGTAACGAGCAATAAATACAATAATTTTCTCTCATTTTTTCAAGATCTTTCCATCTTTAAAATGTTTTACAAATTATTTTGAGCGTTCGTAATTTTCTCTCATTTTTTCGAGCGTTAGTAATTACACCAACGTAAAATCTTTCCATCTCGTTACAAATTATTTTTTATTACAAAAATTAGTTTATTAATATTTTAAAAAATTAAGAACACTTTGAAAAAATCTAGCTCCTTACATCAGTGTAATTATAAAGACTTTGTAAAAATTCAGCTTCTTACATCAGTGTAATTATGAACACTTTGAAAAAATTCAGCACGTTACATCAGTGTAATTTCAAAACCATTAAAAAAATTCAGCTCGTTACATCAGTGTAATTACATTAAAGTAAGATTATATATTTAATTATGTACTTAAAAAAACATTTCAATAAAAAACTTATGCAGTTTTGTAAAAGTGAATAATTGTTCCATTAAAGATTTTTATAAAAATGTTTGAAAAAATGTCGAAAATAATAATGTATATAAAAGTTCAACTCGTTACGTCAGTGCAAAACGCCGTTACATCAGTGTAATTTCGGACACTTTGAAAAAATCAGTTCGTTACGTCAGTGCAAATTACGAACATTTTAAAAAAAATTGACAAAACTATACTTGAATTAAAGATAAAAAAGTGACAAATTTAATAGTGAAGTTTTTATAAAAAAATAATAATGTATATAAAAGTTATGAATGTTTAAAAATTTGGGGGGTAAACTTTTTTTAAAAAAAGGAATCAAGTACACTCACCAAATATCAAAAATACCCTTAAACAAATCTTATCTACTTGTTTTTTCCAGATTTAATATGAATCACTCATTTTAAAACACATTATTTAAACAACCAATCAAAATTAGTTAATAAGTTATCACACTTGAAGTAGGTTACCAATGAAACCATCCCTATATATCTATACTACTGTATAATACATATTAGAAAGACAAATTAGTAATTTAACTAAATCTTTTAAAATTAAGAGTTTCACAACTCTTAAAACACAATGTACAATTTTTAAAACTAACATAAATGTTTTGTTTTTCTTGTCACTTTATCCGACATTTATGGTCTTTAAGATTTTAAGTAAGATGTAGTGATTATAAAAGAAAAACCCCTAAAAACAATTGAATCAATTCTTGGCATTTTTGGTCTATTTGACCTTTATGTTAAGAGTTAAAATTACTTTTAGTTAACTACTAAATTAAAAAAAAAAAAGTTTTTGTTATGGCTATGGCTCAAAACCAAACCAGACAAATCTTTAAAATCACCCAACTTATGTGTTGCGTTTTACCGCTGCATCGCGCGGGCACCATGCTAGTCTATATATATATATATATATATATAAATTAATATTTTTTTAGTTAAATTGGAACTTGTCTTTCAATTTTCAAGTTGTTTACTTATTCAACACGTATTAATATATCATAATTTTACTCTAAACTATTTAAACTAAATTACTTATTTACTTGGATTTCTACTAATGGATTCCTGTCTAAAAAGTAAACTCTTACTCTTATGATAAAAATTCTAACTTAATTTAATATTTTATTATAAATGAAACTCGAACACATACTTTTATTTAAGAAAATTCAAAACCAATTGATAGAGTGAGAATTGGTGATTAAAACAAATAATTAGACTTGTTCCACTTTCATTTACCTGGTCAATCACCTTCCTTTTAAGTTCGTTGATTGCAAAATTGGAATCATCATTCATGCATCCTCCCAAACGGCCCTACCGCCATGAATACCCGTCTAGACTCTGGCCCCGTCCTATTCACCATAACGATGGTTCTAGCCACCGTTATCCAGTTCCCTGTCCTCCGGTCCCAGGAAACTCGGCCATACGATACATGTAACCAGACGATCCGGTGTGGAAATGATGAATTCGGGTATCCGTTTTGGGGGCTAAACCGACCTGATTATTGCGGCCACCCGAGATTTCAGCTAACCTGCGAGTCTAACGATCCCATGCTCGTTTTAGACTCTTTACCCTATCGAATACTAGACATCGAGAACAGCGCATACACAATCACTATTGCTAGAAACGATCTGTGGAGCAATCTATGCCCTCAATTTCTCCACAACACCACCTACAACTCCACTCTTTTCAACGGTAATTTTGATCAGGAGAACGTATATCTGTTCTACGGATGCCAGGATATCGTCCCGAGTGCGAGTGGGGCACCGATAGCTGATAACTATCGATTCACGTGCACTGTGAATGACACCCAGATTGAAAACTACTTCAGAACCGGTGATATAGTCCCCGATATTGGCAATAATTTGATGCAATGCAACAATTCAATTGGTGTACCAGTGAATCGATCTTCTGTCCCTTTAACAGTGAGTGATTTGAGATCAGCTTTGCGGGATGGGTTCAAGCTACAGTGGATGACGAATAATGAAGATTGTGATCGGTGTGTTCGGTCGAACGGTCGATGTGGGTCTAACTCGACTTCAGCTGGCGGGTTTGCTTGCTTCTGTGCTAACGGGAATTTTTCGCGGACTTGCAACAATTCCGGCGAAAGTGGAGGAGGTAAGTGATTTTCTGATCTCGTATATTCGTTTTTGTAGTCCTACTTTAATTGGCCAGTTAAACAGATGCATCAATACTTGGAAAACTTAATTGTAGCTTAGAATTGGCCCAAATAAACCCCATTAATTTGTTAAACCAGATTGTTAAGGCCTTGTTTGAGATGTATTTTACTTTAAAAGACCTTTTAGTTAAAAGTGTTTATTAATTTATGACTTTTTTAAATGAAGTTTTTAAAAATGTGTTTGGATTAGCTTTTTCAAAATAAATTTTTAAAATGACTAAAAAAGACATTTTTATTGACATCATTTTATAATTATTGGGTAAAGGGTAAAGAGTTAGGTATGTTTGTAATTTTATGCCAATAAGTCATAAGTAATTTAAAAAAAACTAGAATTTTTAGCTTTTGAAAAACAACTTATTATTTTTTTTTTACAAAAAGTGATTTTCAAAAGTATTTTTAAGTTTGTCAAACAACTTATTAACTTATTAACTTTTTGAAAAAACCAATAAGTCAATAAGTTTTTTTTAAATGAAATCCCAAACAAGACCTAAGTTTAATACAGAAAGGGTGACTCTTGAAAGAAAGTAAAAGTTCAAAAGGAGTAATATGAAAGAGTTCAATTAATTAAGTATTTAATTAATAGCTATAAATAGTTAATTGCAATTTGCAACCCTGTGGTTAAACCCTTACCGCATGTTGCAACTCTTCTTTTTTATTTTCGCAACTTGCAACCCTGTGATTCTGAAACACCTGAAACATGCACCTTTATAGTTAAATTTGTCATTACTCTGTTAGTTATTGAAGGGTAAAATTGTAATTCTTAAAGATATTAACAACAAAGATGTTGCATACATATGACAGAAACCATTCGGTTATCGATTTTTTTTGGAATTTTGTTTATTCGGTTAACCGATTAAACCAAATTTGTATTTAAATTTATTATTTTTATTAATAATCTATAAGATTTATTCGGTTGAATTCGGTTTATTCGATTCGGTTTATTCGGTTTTTAATCGGTTTATTCGGTTTTTAATTGGTTTGTTCGGTTCTAACAGAAAACTAAACAAATTAAATTTGGTTCGGATAACTATTTCCCGAATTCGGTTCGGTTTATGTTCGTTTATTTACTAATTAAACGAACATCAACAAACTTATTATTAAAAGATACATGAGTGGTTCACTAAATGTTTGATTGATTTACAAGCACAATAATTCATAGAGGCCAATCTACATCCAATTATCAAAACATTTAGATATTACGAATTGATGCACATCTAAAGGGTGATGAACTTTGTGGCATCGTATCCAATTGCCCATCTCTGTTTTATGCTTCGTAAGACATACAACATGAAGGGAAGTTGGGATTTGCCTGTAACACTACAAATGATTTGTGGGAGCATTTAATATTCATGGCAGACGACTCGTGTGTGTAATTACTAGTTTATAAGATTACAATTTTATCCTTAAAAAATTAACATGGTTATGTTAAATTTAACTGAAAAGGTGCATGTTGCAGGTGTTTTAAAACTACAGGGTTGCAAGTTGCGAAAATAATAAATGAGGATTGCAACCTATGATAAGAATTAAATCACAGGGTTGCTAATTGCAATTAACTATAGTTAAAATTTAGTTAGTAGAGATATGATTAAATGACTTGTAGTGCAAGTTTAAATTATTACAAATTGAGGTTATATATTAATTTTTTATGCGTCAGTATTTTATGTTAACGCAAGAAAGAGTTGATAAATTGTATCGTGTTTGGTGCAATACTTTAAAAACCGTTTTTTCCATTTGTACGGTTGTATCGGATGGAGCTTACCGGTCATACCGGGCAATTCAACCAGACTGACAAGTTAACCATATAATTTCTTAAAAATATATAACATCAACTCAAAATATAAACCAAAAGTACATGATTCTATAATTAAAAAAATCCAAAACTTAATCCTTCATAAAAATAACCCAAAAATTAATCCTAATTCAAGATCCAAATCAAATGAAGTAGCAATTTATTCATTAGTATAAAATTCCTTGAAGTCTTGATTCTAGATTGGTAAGACGTCTTCCTTCTGTTCATGTGTTCAAACCTTGCAAGTTATAGGTATCGATGGTTACTAGGAGTAGTTTAGGAGGAGTTATAAAATATTATAGTATTAACGATTCTAAAGATTCAACCTTTAGTCAACATAACTAATCTTATCTCTTTCATTTACTTATTCAAACTTGTATTTTATGTTTTTAGTTGCATTTGCTTTATCTATTTTTTTCTGTTGAAGATCCAAAATTATAGGATCTATGATGTGTATATTAACACCTTTTCAAGATTAATGAAATCAAGTTCTTGGTTGATATACTTAATATGGTATCAGCCAGGAGGATCCAACCCTAGCCGCCACCCCTCTTCAGCCCCGACTTCACCTTACAACCACCATGTCTACCGACTCTCATAGCGATACCACCATTCCCCCCAACTCCGAATCCCCATTTACTACCTCTATTCCGATCAACACCCCCTCCCTTACCATGGTTCACTTCCCATCCTCTCTTAAACTCTCATCTTCCAACTATCTCGGTTGGAAGACTCAAGTTAAAGCCATTCTCCACGGCTTGGACCTTCACAAATTCATTGATGGATCCTTCCCCCCCCCCCCTTCTCCCATTACTGAACCTTCCTACAATCACTGGTTTCGCCAAGACCGATTACTCTTTGGCGCCCTAGTTGGCAGCCTCTCTCCTTCCATAGTTCCATTAATCACCAATGCTACCTCTTCCCTCGATGCTTGGCGCATTCTTTCTAACACCTACGCCTCCCCCTCTCGTGGTCACATCAAACAACTCCAACACCGCCTCAAAAATACCTCTAAATCCTCTGATCAGCCCATCACCGAGCATATGCAGTCCATCAAAGTCATCATTGATGAGCTTTCTATTCTCGGCAAAACCATGGATCCTGAAGACATCACTGATATCGTCTTAACTGGCCTTGATCCCACCACTTATAAGCCTATCATTGATGCAATCCACGCTCGTGACACCCCATATCTTTCCATGAACTTCATGAGGAACTCATTAACCATGAGTTATCCATTGTTCAAACACCTCCCACCCTTCCCAACCTACATCAACCCACCACTGCATTTGTTGCTCACACTCGTCATCCTCAAAAACCTTGGCATCCCCGACCCTCACTACCTCCTTCTAATCGCACACCTGGACTTCTTCCTACCCCACCTCCAACCCAATTACCTCCCAACCAAAAACCTTTTCTAGGGAAGTGTCAATTCTGCTTCAAACAGGGACATTCCCTCACCTCTTGTTTCTCATTCAAGAAACAATTCCCCAATGTTCAACTCCCTACTTTCCCTCGTCCATCCACTCCTCGTCCACAAGCCAATGTTGCTTCGGCTTCCTCCCACCTTACTTCTCCATCCAACCAATCTTGGTTATTTGATAGTGGTGCCTCCCACCACATCACTAATGACCTCAATGCCCTATCCTTACATTCCCCTTATGATGGCACCGATGAATTGGTCATTGGCGATGGTTCGTCTCTACCCATCACTCATATCAGTTCACTCACACTTACACTCAACAATCATAATTTTATTTTAAACAATGTGTTGCGTGTTCCTTGTGTTTCAAAGAATATTATCTCTATATCTCGTTTATGTCTTGATAATCACGTACTAATCCAATTTTTCTCTTCTTGTTTTTTTATCAAGGACCCTCACAACAACACCCTCCTGCTCCAAGGAATGGCTAGCCAAGGACTCTATGTCATTCGCGCCACCAACTCTCCTCGCTCACTTCACATGCATTCCAGATCATCTACACTTTGGCATCACCGACTTGGCCACCCTCATTTTCAAATTTCAAATGTTTTGACTTCATTTGTTCCTTGTATTTCAGTTTCTAGATTTTCTTGTAATGATTGTTGCATTAATAAAAGTCATAAACTTTCATTTGGCACTTCTTCCTTAACTTCTTCTTCTCCTCTGCAACTTGTGTTTTCTGATGTTTGGACATCCCCAATTACATCCCTCGATGGCCTCAAATACTATATAATTTTCGTTGATCACTACTCCAAGTACATATGGTTTTATCCTCTCAAACACAAATCTGACTCTCTCAACACTTTCATAAAATTCCAAAAACTTGTAGAAAACTACTTCCAAACAAAAATCAAACAGTTCTTCTCTAATAACGGCGGAGAGTACCTCAAACTAGCTTCCCAATTTACAAATTGTGGCATCACACACCTCACTTCCCCACCCCATACCCCGGAGCACAACGGCTATGCCGAACAGCGCCATCGCCATATCGTCGAAACGGGCCTTTCCCTTATGTCCCATGCCAAACTGCCCCTCCATTTCTGGCCCTTTGCATTCACTACTGCCACCTACTTAATCAACCGCCTACCCACCCCCACTCTTCATAATGATTCTCCATTTCTCAAACTCTTCGGCACTCTCCCCAATTACACCAAACTTCGCAGTTTTGGCTGCCTTGCTTACCCTTGGCTTTGCCCTTATACCAAACATAAACTTCAGTCCCGCTCCTCCCCTTGCATCTTTGTCGGGTACTCATCTTCCCAAAGTGCATACCACCTTTTCAACCCCTTCACACACAAAATTCATACTTCCAGACATGTCCACTTTGTGGAGGATGTCTTTCCTTACCTTACCCTTACCAAATCCACCTTCTCCCCTTCTCCCCACCCGGACAGTTGGCTACATGTCCAGCTTCTGCCACCCTCTTCCCCTCCTGTGTCCTCAGCCTCCTCTCCTCCTTTATCCTCATCTCCAACCTCACCCCCCCCACCAACACCTCCCGTCAATACTCCTCGCACCACATCCACATCCCCTTCTCCTCCCCTAATTACATATTCCTGACGCCCAAGACCCACCCAACCTACTGCCACTCTCACACCCCCCCCAAACCCGACCGCACCCCAAACCCAACCCCAAGTACCACAACAACGACTTCCTTCTTTACAATGTCTCACCCAAACCCTTCCCCGAACCATCCACCATCACTCAGGCTCTCAAAAATCCCCAATGGCGCAACGCCATGCAATCTGAGTTTGATGCTCTCCTACGCAACCAAACCCGGTCACTAGTTCCTCCGGACCAAGCCCCTAACTTAGTTGGTTGCAAATGGGTTTACCGCACCAAATTTAAACCCGATGGCTCTGTTGAACGCCTTAAGGCACGCCTTGTTGCAAAAGGCTTCCATCAACGCCCAGGTCTGGATTACATCGAGACCTTTAGCCAGGTGGTCAAACCCGCCACTCTTCGCCTCATCCTATCCCCTGCCACCACCCACAATTGGTGTCTTCGACAGCTCGACATCAACAACGCCTTCCTCCAAGGTCATCTCACGGAATCCGTGTTCATGACTCAACCTCCCGGATTTGTTGATCAATCCAAACCCAACCACGTTTGCAAACTTCACAAAGCCATCTATGGCCTTCGCCAAGCCTCACGTGCTTGGTATGATGAACTCAAAACATTTCTCATTTCCAATCACTTCAAACCTACTGTCTCTGACCCTTCTCTTTTTATCAATCACACCACCTTTTCCCCCATCTACATCCTTGTTTATGTCGACGACATAATCATCACTGGTCCTACAACTTCCCTCGTAACATCCTTCATCTCCTCTCTATCTAACAGCTTCTCTTTAAAAGACCTTGGCCCACTTTCTTATTTTCTTGGTGTTGAAATCTTAAATCATAAACATGGCATCTTCCTTTCTCAATCAAAGTACATCCTTGACCTTCTTACCAAAGCAAACATGAGTGATTGCAAACCCTCCTCCACACCCATGTCCTCCTCCGATACCCTTACTCCCATAGCTGGCACTCCCCTACCTTCCCCCACTACCTACCGTTCGTTCATTGGGGCCCTACAATACCTATCCCTAACACGCCCTGATGTAACCTTTGCTGTAAACAAGTTGTCCCAATTCATGCACCAGCCCACTGATATCCACTGGTCCGCCCTTAAAAATTTGCTTCGATACTTGCATGGCACAATCCACCATGGCATCTTGCTTCGTCGCAACTCTCCTCTACATCTTCATGCCTTTACGGACGTTGACTGGGCTGGAGATAAACACACCTACCGAAGCACCACTGGATTCATTGTATATCTCGGATCAAATCCCATTGTCTGGTCATCCAAACGCCAACCAACCCTTGCTCGTTCCTCCACCGAAGCTGAGTTTCGTGCAATCGCTTCAACTACAGCAGAAATACAATGGATCATCTCCCTATTATCAGAATTGGGTATCAAATCCAGCAGCAGACCCACCATATTCTGTGACAATCTTAGTGCTACCAACTACTCAGCAAATCCGGTCTTTCACTCCAGCATGAAGCATCTTGCTTTGGACTTTCATTTTGTACGTGAGAAAGTTAACAATGGCACTATCCGAGTTACCCACATCAATGGTGCTGATTTGCTAGCCGACGCTTTAACAAAACCGTTGCTCAAACCGCGCTTCCTTGAACTCTTCTCCAAGATTGGTCTTCTCTCCCGTTCGTCCATCTTGCGGGGGCCTATTAACGGTTCTAAAGATTCAACCTTTAGTCAACATAACTAATCTTATCTCTTTCATTTACTTATTCAAACTTGTATTTTATGTTTTTAGATGCATTTGCTTTATCTATTTTTTTCTGTTGAAGATCCAAAATTATAGGATCTATGATGTGTATATTAACACCTTTTCAAGATTAATGAAATCAAGTTCTTGGTTGATATACTTAATATATAGAACTCAAGCGAGTAAGCTACGTAGTTAATTAGAATAACAAATATGTGATTTCAATAGTTATAAACAAGTCTAGGCTACAGTCAGAGGTCTCATTTCCTAGCCATATGACCCATTAGAAAGTTAACACGTTGATCATATGCTAATCACCACAAATCATTTCTGCTACATGACTATTATATGATTATGTGTTACCAGTTCTAACAGCAGGTTTTACTCCAATGTCATGAGAATGTACGTCCGACCTTTATAAATATAGACTATAGGTTATACGGTTGTTCAACATAGTATACTTAAAACATTTACCTGATAGAATTATTGATTAGACTAAAACAAACGTGAACGTTAAATGAAAGGAATCTGAAAACAAAGTTTCCCGTAATATTAAGAGTAAATTACGGTTTAATGTAGCTCATGTGGTTTAAGTTAATGTAGCTCATGTGGTCTTAACAACTAACGGTTTTGGCTCCCAAACCTAACTATTTCAACATAAACACAAGAGATAGTTCAGGCCAAAACCGTTAAAATAGTTAGGTTTGAGGGCCAAAACCATTAGTTGTTTAACCCACAGGGGCTGTATTGATAAGAGATTATATTTAGATTGAAATAGTTAGAACATTTAAACCATAGGGGCCAAAACCATAATGATAGGTAGCTATGGATCAAAACTGCAATTCACAGAATTTTAATTCACAGTGCAATAAATTCCTTCAAGATACAGTTGATCACCACTCGAAGAACTTTATTGAGCAGAATTCAAATGGGTTTAATGATATAGTCAAACACCACACAAAACCCAAAGAACTTCCAAGATCACCACTTAGCCCGCTACAACTAAGATAGCAATGGAAAATTGATTACTCAAAGAAAATTAGAGAAATCAATATAATCACAAAATTTTCAAGAACTGTCCTCCATTCATCAAGTTCGATACATATTAAAAACAATAAGCCACTACCCACGTTGCTACATTCTAGGATAATAAAATAAACTGAAAACACTTAACTTCTTGGAATTAACAAATACTTAAAAATTAAATAACATAAAGAAATTTAAACGTGGGACTCCCAAACATGGAACACGATGACAGCTACTTAATCGTGGTAATCAAGCTGATCCTAGTTTTTGAACTATTTAGATGACTCGGCTGACTAGAACAATCCAGCTGGTCTTCAACTTCTGATTCCAACTCCTTGTGGCTATCATCCTCCCTTTCTTTGAATAAGTTTGTCCTCAAACTTGAAGGCCCAAACTCCATATTAACTTCTGCTCCTGTAGTGATTGTCTTTTGAAATTCAAATGTATTATGCAACAACTCATTATCCTTCTTAAAACCTGGATAAAACAAGTTAGCAAACATATCTACCCCCAAAGCTCGATGATTGGGTGTAGCGGTGGAGGTCATTGGAAGTAATGTTATCTTTCTCCCCTCCTTAACAAAAGAATAGGTATTTTGATACCCATCATGAACAACCTTACGATCATATAACCAAGGACGCCCCAATAAGACATGACATGCATCCATCGGGATAATATCACACCAAACTTCATCTTTATACTGTACTCCGACACTAAACGAGAGTAGAACCCGGTTCGTGATACGTAGACCTTTACCTTGATTCAACCATTGAATATCATAAGGTGACGGGTGGGGTTCGATAGAAAGATTCATTTTGTGGATCAAGGTTTGAGATGCCATGTTTGTGCAACTTCCACCATCAATAACCATCGAACACACCTTATCTTTAACCGTACAACGGGTACGGAAGATGGCTTCACGTTGTTGATTTGGATCATGATTGGCAGTCTCGTTGAGTGCCCGTTGCACCACTAGACATTCACCTTCATCAGGACCCAATACAACTTCCTCATACCCCTGTTTGCAAGCTGCTAGAACTGGTTCTTCATCATATTTTGGGTTGTCATAGCTCTCACAATCAGTGAGGGTAACAATTCGCTTGTTGGGGCACTCCGATGCTATGTGACCCAACCCTTGGCAACGAAAACAGCGCCTAGGAGCCTTCGTAGCAGCAATAGAACTTTCAGGGATCTCAGTATGTTTTGAAGGAAATGTGGTAGAAGTGTTACTTGTAGAAAAAGTCGCGGGGACAGGCGATTGATTAACGGGTTTCCTGACTTCAGTTCTGCCTTGTTTCTTTTGTTGTTCATCAACTTTGTGGGCAAGGATTATGAGCTCTGCTAGTGTAGTATATGGTTGCAACTCCACCACGTTTGCAATTCTTGACTCCAAACCACCGAGGTACCGAACCAAGGTCTGAGGATCATCTGCGTTTAAGTCACATTTCATCAATAAATACTCAAATTCTTGAGAATATGATTCTGCTGAGCGGTTCCCTTGCTTGATAAAATGAAGTTTGGAAAAACTATCTTGAAGATAATACGTCGGCATGAACTTCTCTTTAAGGAGTCGTCTCATCTTGGACCAAGTTCGAATCTTTTCTTTACCTGATCGTTCTCGCTGTGAACAAACATTTGCCCACCATGTTGAAGCATATTTTCTTAACTTCAAGGCTACGATCTTCACCTTCTTGTGTTCCGGCGTCTGTTTATAGTCAAACACACGTTCAACAGTTCGGAGCCATTCTACAAACTCATCTGGGTCAAGTCTTCCATCATACTCTGGGATGTCGACTTTGATGTCGCTGTGATGTCGGTTGTTAGGAGAACGACGACCATAAGGATTGTAGTCTTCGGCAGTGGAGTAGCCATCATCGTCATCGTCGGGACGATAGCGAGGAGGTGTTCTGGTCCTACCTCGTTGATGTTGCATGGTGATCGTCAATTCTTGCAATTGCGTCTGCAATTCACGAACTTGTTCCGGAGTGAGTCGCCCGGCAGCCATCAAGCAGTTCGTTTTCTTGTGAGAATCGAAAAAAAATAAATTATGAGTCGAAACAGAGTGCTTCGGCTCTGATACCAAATGATAGGTAGCTATGGATCAAAACTGCAATTCACAGAATTTTAATTCACAGTGCAATAAATTCCTTCAAGATACAGTTAATCACCACTCGAAGAACTTTATTGAGCAGAATTCAAATGGGTTTAATGATACAGTCAAACACCACACAAAACCCAAAGAACTTCCAAGATCACCACTTAGCCCGCTACAACTAAGATAGCAATGGAAAATTGATTACTCAAAGAAAATTAGAGAAATCAATATAATCACAAAATTTTCAAGAACTGTCCTCCATTCATCAAGTTCGATACATATTAAAAACAATAAGCCACTACCCACGTTGCTACATTCTAGGATAATAAAATAAACTGAAAACACTTAACTTCTTGGAATTAACAAATACTTAAAAATTAAATAACATAAAGAAATTTAAACGTGGGACTCCCAAACATGGAACACGATGACAGCTACTTAATCGTGGTAATCAAGCTGATCCTAGTTTTTGAACTATTTAGATGACTCGGCTGACTAGAACAATCCAGCTGGTCTTCAACTTCTGATTCCAACTCCTTGTGGCTATCATCCTCCCTTTTTTTGAATAAGTTTGTCCTCAAACTTGAAGGCCCAAACTCCATATTAACTTCTGCTCCTGTAGTGATTGTCTTTTGAAATTCAAATGTATTATGCAACAACTCATTATCCTTCTTAAAACCTGGATAAAACAAGTTAGCAAACATATCTACCCCCAAAGCTCGATGATTGGGTGTAGCGGTGGAGGTCATTGGAAGTAATGTTATCTTTCTCCCCTCCTTAACAAAACAATAGGTATTTTGATACCCATCATGAACAACCTTACGATCATATAACCAAGGACGCCCCAATAAGACATGACATGCATCCATCGGGATAATATCACACCAAACTTCATCTTTATACTGTACTCCGACACTAAACGAGAGTAGAACCCGGTTCGTGATACGTAGACCTTTACCTTGATTCCACCATTGAATATCATAAGGTGACGGGTGGGGTTCGATAGAAAGATTCATTTTGTGGATCAAGGTTTGAGATGCCATGTTTGTGCAACTTCCACCATCAATAACCATCGAACACACCTTATCTTTAACCGTACAACGGGTACGGAAGATGGCTTCACGTTGTTGATTTGGATCATGATTGGCAGTCTCGTTGAGTGCCCGTTGCACCACTAGACATTCACCTTCATCAGGACCCAATACAACTTCCTCATACCCCTGTTTGCAAGCTGCTAGAACTGGTTCTTCATCATATTTTGGGTTGTCATAGCTCTCACAATCAGTGAGGGTAACAATTCGCTTGTTGGGGCACTCCGATGCTATGTGACCCAACCCTTGGCAACGAAAACAGCGCCTAGGAGCCTTCGTAGCAGCAATAGAACTTTCAGGGATCTCAGTATGTTTTGAAGGAAATGTGGTAGAAGTGTTACTTGTAGAAAAAGTCGCGGGGACAGGCGATTGATTAACGGGTTTCCTGACTTCAGTTCTGCCTTGTTTCTTTTGTTGTTCATCAACTTTGTGGGCAAGGATTATGAGCTCTGCTAGTGTAGTATATGGTTGCAAATCCACCACGTTTGCAATTCTTGACTCCAAACCACCGAGGTACCGAACCAAGGTCTGAGGATCATCTGCGTTTAAGTCACATTTCATCAATAAATACTCAAATTCTTGAGAATATGATTCTGCTGAGCGGTTCCCTTGTTTGATAAAATGAAGTTTGGAAAAACTATCTTGAAGATAATACGTCAGCATGAACTTCTCTTTAAGGAGTCGTCTCATCTTGGACCAAGTTCGAATCTTTTCTTTACCTGATCGTTCTCGCTGTGAACAAACATTTGCCCACCATGTTGAAGCATATTTTCTTAACTTCAAGGCTACGATCTTCACCTTCTTGTGTTCCGGCGTCTGTTTATAGTCAAACACACGTTCAACAGTTCGGAGCCATTCTACAAACTCATCTGGGTCAAGTCTTCCATCATACTCTGGGATGTCGACTTTGATGTCGCTGTGATGTCGGTTGTTAGGAGAACGACGACCATAAGGATTGTAGTCTTCGGCAGTGGAGTAGCCATCATCGTCATCGTCGGGACGATAGCGAGGAGGTGTTCTGGTCCTACCTCGTTGATGTTGCATGGTGATCGTCAATTCTTGCAATTGCGTCTGCAATTCACGAACTTGTTCCGGAGTGAGTCGCCCGGCAGCCATCAAGCAGTTCGTTTTCTTGTGAGAATCGAAAAAAAAATAAATTATGAGTCGAAACAGAGTGCTTCAGCTCTGATACCAAATGATAGGTAGCTATGGATCAAAACTGCAATTCACAGAATTTTAATTCACAGTGCAATAAATTCCTTCAAGATACAGTTAATCACCACTCGAAGAACTTTATTGAGCAAAATTCAAATGGGTTTAATGATACAGTCAAACACCACACAAAACCCAAAGAACTTCCAAGATCACCACTTAGCCCGCTACAACTAAGATAGCAATGGAAAATTGATTACTCAAAGAAAATTAGAGAAATCAATATAATCACAAAATTTTCAAGAACTGTCCTCCATTCATCAAGTTCGATACATATTAAAAACAATAAGCCACTACCCACGTTGCTACATTCTAGGATAATAAAATAAACTGAAAACACTTAACTTCTTGGAATTAACAAATACTTAAAAATTAAATAACATAAAGAAATTTAAACGTGGGACTCCCGAACATGGAACACGATGACAGCTACTTAATCGTGGTAATCAAGCTGATCCTAGTTTTTGAACTATTTAGATGACTCGGCTGACTAGAACAATCCAGCTGGTCTTCAACTTCTGATTCCAACTCCTTGTGGCTATCATCCTCCCTTTTTTTGAATAAGTTTGTCCTCAAACTTGAAGGCCCAAACTCCATATTAACTTCTGCTCCTGTAGTGATTGTCTTTTGAAATTCAAATGTATTATGCAACAACTCATTATCCTTCTTAAAACCTGGATAAAACAAGTTAGCAAACATATCTACCCCCAAAGCTCGATGATTGGGTGTAGCGGTGGAGGTCATTGGAAGTAATGTTATCTTTCTCCCCTCCTTAACAAAACAATAGGTATTTTGATACCCATCATGAACAACCTTACGATCATATAACCAAGGACGCCCCAATAAGACATGACATGCATCCATCGGGATAATATCACACCAAACTTCATCTTTATACTGTACTCCGACACTAAACGAGAGTAGAACCCGGTTCGTGATACGTAGACCTTTACCTTGATTCCACCATTGAATATCATAAGGTGACGGGTGGGGTTCGATAGAAAGATTCATTTTGTGGATCAAGGTTTGAGATGCCATGTTTGTGCAACTTCCACCATCAATAACCATCGAACACACCTTATCTTTAACCGTACAACGGGTACGGAAGATGGCTTCACGTTGTTGATTTGGATCATGATTGGCAGACTCGTTGAGTGCCCGTTGCACCACTAGACATTCACCTTCATCAGGACCCAATACAACTTCCTCATACCCCTGTTTGCAAGCTGCTAGAACTGGTTCTTCATCATATTTTGGGTTGTCATAGCTCTCACAATCAGTGAGGGTAACAATTCGCTTGTTGGGGCACTCCGATGCTATGTGACCCAACCCTTGGCAACGAAAACAGCGCCTAGGAGCCTTCGTAGCAGCAATAGAACTTTCAGGGATCTCAGTATGTTTTGAAGGAAATGTGGTAGAAGTGTTACTTGTAGAAAAAGTCGCGGGGACAGGCGATTGATTAACGGGTTTCCTGACTTCAGTTCTGCCTTGTTTCTTTTGTTGTTCATCAACTTTGTGGGCAAGGATTATGAGCTCTGCTAGTGTAGTATATGGTTGCAAATCCACCACGTTTGCAATTCTTGACTCCAAACCACCGAGGTACCGAACCAAGGTCTGAGGATCATCTGCGTTTAAGTCACATTTCATCAATAAATACTCAAATTCTTGAGAATATGATTCTGCTGAGCGGTTCCCTTGTTTGATAAAATGAAGTTTGGAAAAACTATCTTGAAGATAATACGTCGGCATGAACTTCTCTTTAAGGAGTCGTCTCATCTTGGACCAAGTTCGAATCTTTTCTTTACCTGATCGTTCTCGCTGTGAACAAACATTTGCCCACCATGTTGAAGCATATTTTCTTAACTTCAAGGCTACGATCTTCACCTTCTTGTGTTCCGGCGTCTGTTTATAGTCAAACACACGTTCAACAGTTCGGAGCCATTCTACAAACTCATCTGGGTCAAGTCTTCCATCATACTCTGGGATGTCGACTTTGATGTCGCTGTGATGCCGGTTGTTAGGAGAACGACGACCATAAGGATTGTAGTCTTCGGCAGTGGAGTAGCCATCATCGTCATCGTCGGGACGATAGCGAGGAGGTGTTCTGGTCCTACCTCGTTGATGTTGCATGGTGATCGTCAATTCTTGCAATTGCGTCTGCAATTCACGAACTTGTTCCGGAGTGAGTCGCCCGGCAGCCATCAAGCAGTTCGTTTTCTTGTGAGAATCGAAAAAAAAATAAATTATGAGTCGAAACAGAGTGCTTCGGCTCTGATACCAAATGATAGGTAGCTATGGATCAAAACTGCAATTCACAGAATTTTAATTCACAGTGCAATAAATTCCTTCAAGATACAGTTAATCACCACTCGAAGAACTTTATTGAGCAAAATTCAAATGGGTTTAATGATACAGTCAAACACCACACAAAACCCAAAGAACTTCCAAGATCACCACTTAGCCCGCTACAACTAAGATAGCAATGGAAAATTGATTACTCAAAGAAAATTAGAGAAATCAATATAATCACAAAATTTTCAAGAACTGTCCTCCATTCATCAAGTTCGATGCATATTAAAAACAATAAGCCACTACCCACGTTGCTACATTCTAGGATAATAAAATAAACTGAAAACACTTAACTTCTTGGAATTAACAAATACTTAAAAATTAAATAACATAAAGAAATTTAAACGTGGGACTCCCGAACATGGAACACGATGACAGCTACTTAATCGTGGTAATCAAGCTGATCCTAGTTTTTGAACTATTTAGATGACTCGGCTGACTAGAACAATCCAGCTGGTCTTCAACTTCTGATTCCAACTCCTTGTGGCTATCACATAATTTACTCTAATATTAATCAAAATTACATAAACATTCTTAATGGTTAAATAGTGGAAAATATTAATTAGCTCATAATTAATACAAGATAAACAATAAATACAAATAAATTAATCAAATGCATAACTGGAATGTAAATGTACCAGTCAAATCAAAAAGTAAAAGAGTTGCTAAAAAAAAACACAAAAACTTCCTAGAAATGTTGCTTGATCTTCCTGGAAAATTCCCATTTTCAATGTATTTGGAGATGAATTGCATAGAGTTTGAACATATATTCTTCCAAATTAGAAAGATTGTCGTTTTCCGCTTATATGGGATTGGTCTGGAAATGCATAAAACCAGGGAGAGATGCTTTGCAAGGCACAATTTTCATTTATAGGCTAACTTTTGGTTTCTGTGTGGCCATACAACCTTGAATGTGTACCGCTGTACAGATTTTCTCGAAACTTGTTTCTTCATATTTTTCCTCCAGATTTTGAGGGATTGGGTCCAGCAGCTCTTGTCTTCATCCATAAACTTGAAACCAAGTCCCGTGACTTTTACAGTTTGCGGATTTTCTTTGTTTTTGGCTCTGATTATCTTTGTATAGTATATCATCAAACCTCCTTTTTCAAGCCTTCAAAGCAAATATATATGAATGAAGTGCCATTTCCAGTAGATGAAATGTAACACAGATGCGTAAAATATGGAAAAATGAAATGTAAACAAATGTAAAATTAAGTGTACATCACTCCCTGATGAACCCCGACTTGTCGAAAACCATTATTTAGAAAATCATTAACCTTTCTAGATTCGACTTGTATATTATTTAGAAATTAATCAAATATATCACATAGATTGTATGGCCAGCCTCACAACAATCTGGGTGTATGTTAAAGGTATCACAAGTTAATCAACACACACAAACTCAATCAAATGCTCAAACTTGAGTGCAGACTCTTGATTAAAACCCAAACGAATGAAAGTTGTAGCACAAAGAAAACAAAGGAACTAACCTATATTTATACTACTACTTGGTGAACAAGTTGTTTGTTAACCAAGCTACTCAAGATGTAAACAAGATGTAATTCTGTAATTCAAATACATCAGAAAGGATATTAAATAACTCTATTGATCCTTATCCCATATCCCATTATTAATTATTATAAGACCAATGCAACTTACCAATCCAAGTGTCGCTTAAGTCTCAATAATCTAACTCAATAACCTAGGGGTGTTCACGAGCCGAGACGAACCGAACTAAGCCAGGAGTCAACTCAGACTCGGCTCGGATTTAAACCAAGCTTGGCTCGGCTCTGCCCGGATTGTAAACCAAGCCTGAAATCTTGGCTTGAACTCACCTCGGTTGGTTTTTGGCTCGGTTTTTACATAAGAAATTTAATATTTGAATTGTATTCACCTCAACTCAGTTCGTTTTCTCCAATGAGTCATGACTTCTACAAAGGCCACATGTGAGAGACGTCTTGATGTGGCTAGCGACCGACTGTGGTCTGTGGCCGACCTGCATGTGGCTGAGACCAATCGTCGTTTGGCTATGATTGCACGAGAAACATTTGATGTGAGGACTGTGGCTCCAACGAATTTGGGAATTAGGGTTTGAGAAGTAAAGAGTAAAGTAAAGAGACGTGAATATGTGAAATTGGGAATTAAGAATATGATTTAGGAATGAGGGATGACTGGAGCACATGAAAATTGAAATCCATTTCGTATTTCCGTCCTCTTTTGTTTTATTTATTTTTATTTTTTTCTTTTTTTTAACATAATTACAAAATAACACCAAAGTATATTTATTATTAAAAGTAACCCTTTAATTTTATATTTTAGTATAGCATGTTGTACAAACGAGCCGAGCAACGAGCGAGCTACCAGCCGAGCCAGCCTTGGCTCGGACTCGACGCGGTTACAAAACTAGTTAGCTCGGTTTGGCTCAGTTTTATCCGATCTTTTTCCAAATGAGCTACGCGCCGAATCCGAGCTAGTTTTTTGAACAGTCCTAATAACCACCATGATTTGTTTGTGATGGATATAATCTTGATGGTTCACATGTGAAAAAGGGTAATTCAGTTTTCAAGTTTGGTTTATCAAATTGGTTTAGTATTAGATTAGAAATGGGTTGTGGTGATTTAATTAGTTTATTTGATTTTGTAATTCAAGTCTAATTAAGAGTATTGTTTAGCAAGTTGTTGGTAGTATAAATAGATAGGTTAAAGGGCCTTTGTATGCGTGGTTTTTTGTTCTTAATAATATTCAAAGAGTCATGGGAGTTTCCACAAAGTGTATGTGTTTTCATGCACGATACAAGACTCACGACCAACAGGTTTGCTTGCTACTTTGCTAACAGGACTTTTTTTCTTAACATGTGACAATAGGAAACTAATTAGAAATGAATGCAAAATCCTATCATCCATGTCTAGTTTCTCGTCTTTTCCAGGTACCAATATAAAAACACAGTCAATTCCTTCATATATTGATGTAGTATCTCCAATAATCAAAACACATCCAATTTTCTAACTTTGGATAAAAAGGTTCTATGAATGCATTTCATGTCGCTTAATTGTCAAAGTTAGCTACAAAGCCTTAGATTTGAAGGAGATTCAACTTCAAGTCTTTATACAATAAGTTATTAATGGACAATAAAACACAAGTTAGTGAAATCCTAAAGATCATCTTTAAAAAAGTTTGACTATAATGGTTCTTTAGAATCAAAAAATAAACTCCAAAGTAGGGAATGATTTGGTTTTGGCCCTTAATGTCATATGACCACATGAGTGCCTTCTTAAATATTGTTTGTTAAATCACATTCATATCATACATTTTCTAAAGTTTATGGTTTAGTATGATAATGATTTCATCTATGTATACCTTCGTTTCAAACAGGATCTAAGGGAACTATAAGGAAGCTAATAATAGGTAAGCAGACATTCTTGAAAAGTTTTAGTAGCAAAACATTGGATTCTATTACAACAAGACAAATAGAAAATCTAACCAATCATGAAATGTATTTTGTAGGAATTTTGAGCAGCATCGCAGGAATTATATCCTTGTTTCTTGTGATACTCTGTCGAAAAATGAGGTTGTGCATACCTCCAAGAGAACCAGAATCTGAAAATCATCAAATAGAAATATTCATACAGAACCATGGACGTTTGGCACCAAGAAGATACAAGTATTCGGAAATAAAAAAAATGACAAACTCATTCCAAGATAAATTGGGACAAGGAGGATATGGAAGTGTTTACAAAGGCCAATTGCCTGATGGGCATCTAGTTGCGGTGAAGCTCTTGAAAGAAGCAAGAGGAAATGGAGAAGATTTCATTAATGAAGTTGCTAGCATCAGTAGAACATCTCATGTCAATATAGTTACTCTTTTAGGTTTCTGCTTTGAGGGAAAGAAAAGAGCCCTGTTGTATGAGTTCATGCCAAATGGATCATTAGATAAGTCTCTATGTTGTGACAGCTCTCATTTGGACTATAACACATTATTCCAAATTGCAAAAGGGATCGCAAGAGGTCTTGAGTACCTGCATAGAGGTTGTAACACAAGAATCGTGCACTTTGACATAAAGCCTCACAACATTCTATTAGATGAAGATTTTATCCCCAAAATATCTGATTTCGGATTAGCTAAGTTGTGCAAGAAGAAAGAAAGTATTGTATCTGTAATGGGTGCAAGAGGTACTGCTGGATACATGGCCCCTGAAGTATTTCTCAAGAGTCTTGGAGGTGCATCTCACAAATCTGATGTGTATAGCTATGGGATGATGGTTCTTGAAATGACTGGTGCAAGTAAAAACAATAACTCTAACATGACAAGCACAAGTGAAGCATATTTTCCAGACTGGATATATAAGGAACTTGAAGTTGGAGGGAATATAGGAGATGAAACTAAAGAAGAAGAAGAAGAAGAAGAAGAAGAAGAAGAAGAAGAAGAAGAAGAAGAAGAAGAAGAAGAAGAAGAAGAAGAAGAATTAGCAAGGAAGATGATGATGGTGAGCCTTTGGTGCATTCAGTTCAATCCATCGGACAGGCCATCCATAAGTAAAGTTGTTGAGATGTTAGAAGGAAGCATCGAGTCATTGCAAGTTCCACCTAGACGCTTTGAGTCATCTCCTGCAAGGCCTTTCCAATGCAATCCAATCTCATCCACACAGAGTTCAAGCGATGAGATAGTATCAACAATGCATGAAAAGATTTCTCAACCAAACACTCCGCTAAGCTAGCTAGTAAACTAGCTTAGCCTATTATTAAGTTGTATAGGACTTCCAATTCTGTGCAGAAAATTAAATTGTATAACAAGCAAAAGTTCAACCAAAATGAACCATAAACTCCTAAGAAACAACAAACAATGGGAAGACCTTTCACAAACATTACCAAATCATCAATTGACCAATTAGACTAAGAATTCACCAATTCTATAACATTGAGACCTGCTAATGTCTGGATCCCCAGTATTTTGTTATTTGTACAATAGAAAAGTTATTTTATTCGTTGACTGCAATTTAATAACCAGGATTTGTTTCCTGCACAACCTAACCCTTTGGTTCATCCCTAACCACATCAGTTCAAAATTTTAAGCTCCTATCCAGATTAATATCAAGTGATCTGTGATTTCAAACAAAATAGACAAGTGTTTGATGGCAAATGTGCAATTCGAAGCCTTGAAATGGTGAATTTAGGGAGATAAACAACCAATAAGAGATTTGAAGATGATGAAATCGAAAATTGAAAGGTAACTAGTATACCTATCTCTTCGATCTGATGCATCGGGGCACTTCCTGATCAATATGTTTAAAAGACGTCCATGCCGACAACCTCGCCGTCGATCCTCGTGAACGACGGAGGCAACCGTCTCCATTGCACTTCCAATTTGAGTCCTCGGGCAATGAATGGACAATATCTCCATCGCACTTCCAGAATCATTCTTGCGAGCCCAAAGGATGTATGGAGATTATGGTTTCGAAGAAAGAAATTTTAGGGGTGTGTGGAAACTTGGTCGGTTTTAACTTGAAACCGATAATTCGGTTGGTGCAACAACGGTGGTTTAACCAACGTTTTCAGAAACAAGCCGACCGTCAAACCGGACGTTTTACTGGTTACTGGTCGAATTGGATTCAAGAACCGGATGACATAATAAATATATAAAAAATTCCAAAAAAAAAATTATAGATTATAATCACATTTTAAGCAAACATAATTGATGTTTAAATAAATATAATGATGTTAAAAAAATACAAGATTTGATTTTAATGTTTAATTCTTTAAATTTTAGTTAAAAAATAAATAAAATGAAATCCGGTCCGACCGGTGAACCGGTTCCCTTGAGGGATGTTCACGTGTTTTTTGGGCCGGTCTACCACCCAGCTTCCGGTTCGGTCCGGTTTTGACAACATTGGTTTAAACATGACTCGGTTAGATTATTATTGTTTGGATCAAAATTTAGTTAAATTAGTTTTATGGTTTTCAAGTTATTTTTAGCTTGGTTTTGCACGTAAACAATGGCTTTCAACTTGCCATAGCCCATATGTGTATTGATGTTTACCATTTTAAAATGAGAAATGAGAGGTTACGATTTCAATCCTATGTAATTTTATACGTCAGTGTTTTAAAGACCGGACCGGCCGGTTGGACCGGTCGAACCGGGAACCGCTGGGTGTACCGGTCCGGTTAGGGGTTTTGGGCCGTTTTGGGTGAACCGGCCGGTCGAACCGGCGAACCGGTGGTTGAACCGGTTCGACGTCCGGTCCGGTTTTGAAAACATCTGTATTTATTTAGGGTACTTTGAAAGTAAAAGAAGTTGGTCACTAAAAAAAAGTCAAAATCAATACTACCGGAAATAAAAATTCAAATAGATTTTGATTCTTGAATGTGAAATTCCATTTGATTAATAATATAATAATTACTATTTATAATAACTAAGCATTTTTTTTTTGTCTATTGATAACTTAAAAAAAAAAAACTTTTGGTAGCATTTACGCATTTTATATTTTAATTGTAATAAATATTAACTTCTTTACAAGTTTATGCATAACATTTTAAATTTGAAAATTTTTTGCTATTATTATTTTTTCTAATACTAATACTACTATTGCAGCTGCTAAATTGTATCTTAATTCCATGTTCATTGATATTTTTTTAACAAATAATTTAAATACATCAAATGTTTTATATACTTATAAGTTTTAATTCTTTTGGATTTTTCGTTAAATTTCGTATCTTCAAAATTATTTTTGTTTTTTTATCAGTGCTATTTTTTTTTGTAGGATTTTATATTCATTCATTATGTTACCCTAAATTTGAACTTTCTAAAGACAACTAATCACCTAAACTCGGATTTTGATAACCTTATATACACACATACAACCCGGCCATTTTATTTTCCATAGATGTATTAAAGTTTAGGTCTGTTTGATTTGGATATGAAGTTCAAGTCTAAAATATATTTCGTGTTTTTAAGAATATATTCATCTTCAATTCCATCGCATATTGAATGATTAAATTTAACTAAATAAGCTCCTTATCTCAAAAAATCTAAGAAGGATGATTGATTATTAGATCTATGAGATAAAATTTGAGAGAAAAAATTCAATATTTTAGAAAGAAAGATTGCTGGATGGTAATTTAGTCATGAGCACTTTTCTCTTATATTTTTTATACGTTATAACTTTTACATAGGATATTATATTTTTAAAAATATATATCATAAAAACGAGCATTTTTATCTTTAAAACGAGTATAGTGTTCAATAAAAATGAATATTATTAAACGTTCATAACTTTTCTTAAACGTTTATGTATAATCATCTTTTTTGTGGTTTTTTTCAGGTAATTGTTTCTTACATGTCATTATGGCTTTTTTAAAGGTTATTGTGTCATTCATGTTCGTCGTTGTGTCATATTTGCTTAACATTATGTATTATGCAACATTATTATGTCTTAAATTGTTCAGAAAAACACAATATTGGGCAAGAAACACAAAAGACACAATGACATGCATAAAAAACATGATGACATGTACAAAAAACACATGAACTGAAAAAATAAATTAGAGACATATTAAAAAAATACAACACAATATTAAAGGCATATTAAACAATCACCTGAAGAATTAAACACAATAACCAAAATACTTTTTTAAAAAAATTAAAAAAATATCACTTGTCAATCCAATAATTTTTCTCATACTTTTCACCAATTTAATTGTTTTTACTAGAACCTAAACCTATTCAAGTTGCCAAATATACAAAAAGAATTAAAAGGGTTAAGAAGTAGTTAATTTAATTTGAGAAAGTTTTTATTTATAATAACTTGATCTAATTTCATTTATTAGAACGACAGATATATCATACTTTTTAACTATCCCCAATAAAAATTTATTGTCTAGATTTAAACCTAGGCTTAACTTTATTTATTAAAGACATATATGTGAGATTAAAAAACCAAAAACAATTGGTTTAGTTTTAAAAAAAGGGGTTAATTACCAATATAATCAAGTTTGACCGTCTTTTTACCAAAATAATCACTGAAATTTAGCCCCCCATTTTAGCTTTAGATGTTCGTTTTCTGTATTTTTGTGTCCCAAAAAGAAACATACGAGCTCACATGTTCGCGTCTTTGTCGGGGTCTAAATTAGGGCTGTCCAAAAAGCTCGAAGTTCGGATTCGGCTCGTAGCTCGTTCGGAGAAAGCTCAGCTCGGATAAAGCTCGTTTGCAACTGAGCCGAGTCAACCGAGCCGAGTCCGAGCCAAGGCTAGCTCGGCTCGTAGCTCGCTCGTTGCTCGGCTCGTGGCTCGGCTCGTTTGTACAACATGCTATACTAAAATATAAAATTATAATGTTACTTTCAATAATAAATATACTTTAGTATTATTTTGTAAGTATGATAAAAAAAAGAAAAATAAAAAATAAAAGAAAATATGATAGAAATATGAAATGAATCTCAATTAATAGGTGTTTTACTAATCCCTCCTTCCTAAATCATATTCTTAATTCTCAATTCTACATATTTACGTCTCTTTACTCTTACTTTTCAAACCATAAATCCCAAATATGTTGGAGTCACAGTCCTCACACCAGACGTTTCGCGCACAGTTACAACCATATGATTGTTGTTCTTAGCCACATGCAGGTCAGATCTAACGCGGTCACAGTCAGACGTCAGTCTGTCACAAATAGCCAGACATATCTCGCATGTGGCCTTTGTAGAAGTCAGGTCTCAATGGAGAAAATGAGTCGAGTTAAGATGAATACGATTCAAATATTAAATTTGTTATGTAAAAACCGAGCCAAAAACGAGCCGAGCCGAGCCAACTCGGTTAAAAACGAGCCGAGTCCGAGCCGAGATTTCAGGCTCGGTTTACAATCCAAGCTGAGCCGAGCTAGGCTCGGTTTAAAAACAAGCCGAGTCCGAGCTGACCCCTGGCTCAGCTCGGTTCGGCTCGCGAACACCCCTAGTCTAAATGAGTGTCTTAAGACCACTTTTCTACCGGCGTCTTAAGAGACCTTTAGACACCCATTCTGACGTCTTTTTGGAGTCTTTAGATTCCAAATCGACGTCTTTATATGCCAATTCTGGATGGATGTGACCTTGCCTGATTTGACTGATTTGACGGTGTCGCTTTGGAGTCTAAAGACTCCAAAAAGTCGTCAGATTTGGCGTCTAAAGGCGTCTTAATAAAAAAAGCTCTTATGACACCCATTAGACCCCGACAAAGCCGCTAACTTTTGAGCCCATATGTTTTTTCTTGGGACACAAAAGTACAAAAAACGGGCATCTAAAGGGGCATTTAAAGCTGAAAGGATGAGCTAAATTTCAGTGATTATTTTAGTAAAAAAAGGGTCAAACTTGATTATTTTGGTAAAAAAAGGGTCAAACTTGATTATTTTGGTAATTTTCTCTTCAAAATTCTTATATTGTGATTTTAATTTGTATTTAAGTTAAAATTTTTTACATTTTAATGCAATTATTTTTATGTTTTTATAATGCATATTATAATATTGTATGTGTATACACACACAAACACATCACACACACATACAGGGAATTGTACAAATACTAACTCACTCTTAAAACATTAACCCAAATAACTCCGTCAAAATGAAGCCTAATCTTGGATTTATTCTGAACATCATTGTAATACGTCTACAATACTTTCTTCTTTTATAAGTTTACAAAAATTCATCACCGTTTGAGAGGTAACATTGTTGTATGTTTTTAACTTACAATACTGTAACTGTTTTAGACCCAAAACTTACAACGATGTACGTCTCAAACGGTGATGAATTCCCGTAAACTCATGAATGAAGAAAGTTTTGTAGATGTCTTACAATGATATTAAAAAAATCCAAGATTCGGCTTCATCTTAGCTGAGTTATTTGGGTTAATGCTTTAATAATGAGTTATTATTCCCTTTACAAAAATTTAATATGACTTATTTTGAATCATATTATTTGACTGAATGAATAAAATTATTATTTTTAATGAAAGAGAGAGAAACAAAATTAAAATCTAAAAATGTGTATTTTAAATATTTAATAAGAGAATGAGACTTTAAAACTTATTTTTGGATAACCTACCAATGAGGCATTGACTCAATGGTACCTCAAGATTTTTCAAAATGGGAGGTCTTGGGTTCAAATCTCTTCTGCAGCGAAAAATGGATCTGAGGGGGGTCAGGGGTTTCCCAGTGGGCTTTCTTCCTAGGGTGGTTGTGGTGGCTTATGAGAGGTCTAGGTAACTAGACCTTGATGATATGGCCTGGAAACAGTGGGTTCACACGATTGAGACCTTCACCGTTTAAAAAAAAAAAAATTTTTTTTTGGATAACCTATGAAGTTGACATGTATCCCATCACAAGTTCATTTATTAATACTTGTGACTAATTGTTGCAATAGTTCTATTCAAATCTAGAAGCCTGATAATTAAATAAACTACAATAAATCCCTAAAATGGTAGTAATTAAAGAAAATTTAAACATGATCTTTATTTAATCAATCAAGATTTCAAAATTTCTATTCTTTTATGCGTCTTGGGCACATGTATATGCACATGTGTCTGACTTTACTACAAACCAATCAGAAGGAATCACATGATGTTTACTGGCATTGGTACCCGTACTTTTCTGGTCAGACGCCCCTAAATTTGCAGACAGGTGTCTGCCCATATATGTACGAGCATCGGCGCCATTAAAGGACAAATGACCTATTTTGATTGATCTATTGTTTAGCAGGACACACACATATATATGAAATGGATGCCTGTAAAAATGTGAACATTTTTAGGCATTATTTAGTTAAATGAAAAAAAATTAAAAGAATCAATTTTGGACAGAAATTTTCCTAATTTTATTGATGATTAACATTCATTACATATAGGCAGCATAACGGTGGTTAACTTCTATTGAACTTGATTATCCACCAACTCTTGAATGGCTACTGTCATGCGTCCTAAACCTTGGTGAGTTTTACACACGCTAGTCGCTACGTGCTTAGACAATCCTCAATAGGCAACAGGGGTGGTTTTCACCGTTCTTTGCCATGTTGGTGGCGTTCTAAAAAAGAGTCTAGACAGTCTCATTTTCAAAGCTTTAAATTAATAATTGAGACTAAAATGTTTGAAAAAAAAAGATGCAAGGGTATTATAGTATTTTTTTTTTTACTTTTTTAAGTTCTTTTATTTTTTTGAATGTTCATAAAATTTATATAACAATATTTCATTATAAAAAAATTACAACATCAAAATAAAAGTAAAACTCTTTAGTGTTAATATACTTTCTTTTGAAAAAAATCTACAATCTTAATATGTTATACTTTATTTTCATGTTATTCTTCGTTATATTTTTCTCTTTTACATTTTTATAATATTTTTTGTGTTGTAGTTTAGACTATATTATGAAAAAATCCCATACATTATCGTAAAATCCATTACACATTTTCAAAATACATGTTATTTGCTAAAAAAAGTAAAATTTTAAAAACCTAATTGTCATTTTTAATATATCAATAATTATACTTGTATTAAAGATAAGAGAAGCTTAATTTCATAGTTTATTTTTTTAAATAATATCATATGAAAATGTTATTAACATTAAAAACCATAAGAAATCTGGAAAAAAAATTTAATAAAAGATGCTATATCAAAATTACATTTTTTCCCTACCAAGCCATAACGGATGCCTACTTGTAGATATGTTGTTAGATGTTTTAAGTCTTCTTCGTAGATCCTTGTACACTACAAGAAAAATGAACAATAACGACATCACAACAAGTGGCGACACCCATGTAGATTCATCCGGATACAAAAGTATAAAATAATGACTACTGGTATGTCTGCTATAGAGTTGTTTTCTTGTACTAATAGTTTGTTTTAGACTTTGTGGGATGAGAGGTGTTTTTGGGTAGTTTTATGGTAAGAAGAACCTGAAGGCTTCCAAGGTTAATTAGGGTAAGAAGAGGATCCTGAAACCTTGATTAATCTAGTGATCAAATAAGATGCACGATAAATAGTATTGATGTTTAGAGTTTTGAAATTGTTTCTCTAAAACTCCAACTACAAACCCGAACCGGTTTCAGAGATTCTCCATCATCTCATGTACAGGTGGGCAAACGGGTTTTTGTTGGAACAGGTTCCGGTTCGAAGCGGTTCTGGTTCTGGTTCCGGTCAACAAAGTCAATAACTTATTATGTTTTTTGACAGGTTTCAACCAGTTTTTGGCCGTTCCGGTTTGGGTTTTGGCCAGGTAAAGGTGGAACCAGTTTCGATTTATCTGAGAACCCGGAACTGCCTATACCCACCTGTTCGGGTATGGCCGGTTCAGGTTGTCTGTTCCGGTTCCAATTTCGGGTTTTTTGCCCTCCTCTAATCTCATGTACGAATTGGAACTTGTGACCCTGTTTTTATACATACTAGAATGGGCACACGGTTCTTATGTGTTGGAATCTATTTATCTAATAAATGGGAGTTGAAGCACATGATGTGTCAACTTCTAAGGCTGTCCACGTCAGCAAAAATGATGTCATGCTGGTGTCAATTTTTTCCATGCTGATTTCAATTTCTTTCCTCTTCTTCTTGCCAAAAACAATTTCAAATTCAAACACTCCTGCAACATCATTAGTTATCAGCCGAATTTAAAGTCTTCTTGGAATCTGTTCTCCCTCGTCCAGTTTGAGTTAACCAAGGTGTTAAAAGACTCTTGCCAGAACACAATCCCCAATCTCATTTCAAATTTCAAACCCACATTTCTCTCATATATTGTATGCACGACATCTCTACCATCTTAGTACACGTTTGTTTGATCTTGCTAACCAGGTAACATTACTTTTACAACTCCTCTTCTTCTTCTTCATCAAAGAAAACCTAAATCTTCAAGGTTGTCTGATCAACTTCGTCATCCATTGAAGTTCTTTGTAATTGAAGTCATTTGTAAGTTTCATCCTATCGTCATATGCTATTCAGAGGCCAGGAGTTAAATTCTATTCGTAGTGCTCTCGAGAACTTGGAGTTCTTTTATGTAAGTTTCTGTTCAATGATTTCTTTAATTTTGCCTTAGATTTTGCTCAAAATAGTTGGGACGTTGTGAGAATTTAACCTGATTGGGATGGTTGTATGTATTGATCCCACATAGTTGGCATAAAACACAAGCTGCTCATCTACAAGCTGCTCATCCAAATGTTTAACTTTCAAATATTTTATTTATTGTGATTAATGTTTATCCCTAGTTAATATGCTGATTTTATGTAAAGTTAGTTTCTGTATCATGTATTTAACCTACATCGATGGAATGAAATCAGATAACACATTCTTCCATAATCTTCTCTGAATCTTTACATGGTATCAGAGCAAGGTTCAAACCCTAATTCTCCAACCCATTCAGCCACCTCCTCATCTACATCTTCTTCGACCACAATGAGCACCATTGATTCAACTCTTTCGGTTAACACTGTGAATAACCTAACAATGGTGAGTTTCCCTACAACCCTAAAACTAACCTCCACAAATTATTTGGGATGGAAAACCCAAATAGAAGCCCTTCTTCATGGCCTCAATCTGTACCGATTCATTGATGGCACCTGCCCTGCACCGACTCCCACAATAGCAGCGGATGGATCCAAGATACCTCACAAAGACTACGAGCAATGGTTTCGGCAAGACCGTTTGCTGTTTGGAGCTCTCGTTGGTAGCCTCTCACCTGCGATTATCCCCCTCATCACACACGTAAGTTCTTCCCGAGAAGCATGGCAGATCCTCGCCAACACTTATGCATCTCCTTCACGAGGGCACATCAAACAACTTCAACATCGTCTTAAGCAAACTTCAAAATTGCCTACTCAAACAATCACAGATTATATGCAAACAATCAAAACTATCGTTGATGAATTAGCTATTTTGGGTAAGAAGATGGATGAAGAAGATGTCATTGACACCATCTTAAATGGTCTTGATCAGGTTGCATACAAGCCCATACTAGATGTTGTTCATGCGAGAGATAACCCTATCTCTTTCAATGAACTCCATGAAAAACTTATTAATCATGAACTTACTTTGGCTCAACAACTTGCAACCACAGGGATCCACTAGCCGGCTACCGTCTTCCATGTCCAAAACCGACCCCAGCATCCCAACCGGCCAACAGGGAAACCATGGCAGCCCCGACCACAACAACACACACCTGGCTTGCTTCCTACTCCTTCGCCTGGTTCCACCAATCGACCCTTTTTAGGCAAATGCCAATGGTGCCACACTAGAGGCCATTCCCTCACTACCTGTGATGCATTCAAAAAGGCTCATCCCCAAATACCCATTCCCTCTTATAATAGGAATTCCACCCCCATGAAGCCTCAAGTTCACATGCTTGACACTCAACAGAACACAAATGCTAACTGGCTTTTTGACAGCGGAGCTTCACAACATGTCACCAATGACCTCAACAACCTCTCCCTCCATGCACCGTATGATGGTACTGAAGAGCTCGTGATTGGTGACGGTTCGTGTTTGAAAATCACTCATATTGGCTCATTAGTCATTCCTACTTCTCCTATACCTTTAATTCGTAATAATGTCTTATGTGTTCCTTCCTTATCTCGCAATATCATTTCTATATCACGTCTTTGTCAAGATAATAATCTTCTAATTGAATTTTTCTCGTTTTTGTTCATTATCAAGGACCGAGCATCACAGACCCCCCTGCTCCAAGGAACAGCCACTCAAGGAATGTATGATCTCAGCTCCTCCCTTCTGCCCTCTGCTTTCACCATGCATCCAACGAATTCCATGATGTGGCATCACCGACTTGGGCATCCCAACAACAAAACTCTTCAGCAACTTTCGTCTTTTATTAGTTCTATTTCCAAATTTAATGATAATTGTAATTCATGTCGTATTAATAAAAGTCATCGTTTACCTTTTTCCATCTCTACACTTGCATCTTATGCTCCTCTTGAGTTATTATTTTCTGAAGTTTGGTGTTCACCTATGCCTTCCTTTGATAACTACAAATACTACATCATTTTTGTTGACCATTACACCAAATACATTTGGTTATACCCTCTAAAGCAAAAATCAGATTCATTATCCACTTTCGTTCATTTTCAAAAACTTGTTGAAAATTATTTTCAAACCAAAATCAAACAATTATTTTCTGACAATGGTGGAGAATATATCAAGCTTCTCCCACATTTAAAGTCCTGTGGCGTATCTCACTTAACTTCTCCCCCTCACACTCCAGAACATAATGGTTATGCTGAAAGACGGCATCGACACATTGTCGAAACCGGTCTTTCACTCCTATCTCATGCTAAACTACCACCACACTTCTGGCCCTTTGCCTTTACCACTGCCGCCTACCTTATCAATCGACTCCCTACTCCTACTCTCAACCATTTCTCTCCTTATCAAAAACTCTTCAACAAACTTCCTAACTACAACAAACTTCGCAGCTTTGGTTGCTTGTGCTACCCTTGGCTTCGTCCCTACTCACCAAACAAGCTTCATTCTCGCTCAACCCCTTGTATTTTTGTTGGCTATTCATCTTCTCAAAGTGCCTATCACACCTACGACCCCCTCACCTGCAAAGTCTACACCTCCCGACATGTAGTATTTGAGGAATCCATTTTTCCCTATGAGAATCTTACTGATACTTCCACCTCCCCTATTTCTAACCTCAATGATTGGATTCACATCACTTTACCTATCTCTTAACCTTCTGCTTCTTCCTCAACCCCAACCAACACCATCCCTTGCCCACCTTCACAAACCACCAGCCCTTCACCACCACCTTCCGCTACCACCTCCCCAATCCCCACCCCATCCTCCATTATCACCTATACTCGTCGCCCCAAACACCCACATTCTGGCCATCCCTCTACACTACCGCCACCTTCACCTCCTTCCCCTTGTCCCTCTTCTTCACACCCTCCTGATCACCCATCTCCCACCAAACCAACCACTCGCTCCAATCCCAAACCCAACCCTCGCTATCACAATTCTCAATACATGCTATACAACACCACCACCACCCCTCTCCTAGAACCCTCAAATGTCCTTCAAGCCTTAAAACATCCTTCATGGAGAAAGGCCATGTCTGATGAATTTGCTGCCCTTGACCGTAACAACACCTGGTCCCTTGTTCCCTCCACATCAACACCCAATCTAGTGGGGTGCAAATGGGTCTTTAGGACTAAATACAATCCCGATGGTTCTGTTGATAGGTTCAAAGCTCGCCTAGTCGCCAAAGGCTTCCATCAACGACCTGGTATCGACTATCGCGAAACCTTCAGTCCGGTCATCAAACCTGCAACTCTTCGTCTCATCCTTTCCATCGCCACTTCTCTAAACTGGACCCTTCGGCAGCTAGACATAAACAATGCCTTCCTTCAAGGCACTCTTTCCGAGGATGTCTACATGACCCAACCTCCCGGTTTCATTAACCCATCCTTTCCCAACCACGTTTGTAAGCTTCACAAAGCCATATATGGTCTTAAACAAGCCTCTCGAGCATGGTATGATGAACTCAAATCTTACCTTATCTCTCACGGTTTCAAACCTACCATCTCTGACTCCTCTCTATTCATCTCCCTCTCGGGTCCCTCTCCCATTTTTATTCTTGTTTATGTCGATGACATCATCCTAACCGGCCCTGACCCCTCTCTTCTGAACTCCTTTATCACATCTCTTTCCCTCAAATTCTCTCTCAAAGATCTTGGTCACTTGTCCTATTTTCTTGGAGTCGAAGTCATTCCTCACTCTCAAGGAATTCTTCTCTCCCAACATAAATACATACGTGATATTCTGCTTCGAGCCAACATGAGTGAGTCCAAACCCAGCTCTACACCCATCACATGCTCCGAACCATTAACCTTGCACGGAGGGGATCCCCTACCATCACCCACTGAGTATCGCATGATTGTAGGTGCCTTGCAATATTTGTCACTAACTAGACCGGATGTGGCTTTCACTATCAATCGATTATCACAGTTCATGCATGCTCCCTCAACCATCCATTGGAATGATCTAAAAAGGCTCCTACGTTATCTTCAGGGCACTTCCCATTATGGCATCCTACTCCGTCAGTCTTCACCTCTTCATCTTCATGCCTTCACGGATGCGGATTGGGCAGGCGATAAAGACAACTACCGCAGCACCACAGGTTACATTGTATATCTTGGGTCCAACCCCATTTCCTGGAGCTCTAAACGACAAAGCACTCTAGCACGCTCGTCTACTGAGTCTGAATTTCGGGCTATTGCCTCTACAACAACCGAAGTACAATGGCTTATTTCCTTAATGTCTGAACTTGGTTTCTCATCCTCCACATTACCTACCATCTATTGTGATAATCTGAGTGCTACCACTTATTCAGCAAACCCGGTTTTCCACTCACGCATGAAACACTTAGCATTGGATTTCCACTTTGTACGTGAAAAAGTTCATGCTGGTTCCTTACGGGTAACCCACATAGCTGGAGATGATCAGTTAGCTGATGTTCTCACCAAGCCTCTGGTTCGTCCACGTTTTAAACTGCTGCTCTCCAAGATTGGCCTAGTCTCTCGACCGTCCATCTTGCAGGGGCCTATTGATCCCACATAGTTGGCATAAAACACAAGCTGCTCATCTACAAGCTGCTCATCCAAATGTTTAACTTTCAAATATTTTATTTATTGTGATTAATGTTTATCCCTAGTTAATATGCTGATTTTATGTAAAGTTAGTTTCTGTATCATGTATTTAACCTACATCGATGGAATGAAATCAGATAACACATTCTTCCATAATCTTCTCTGAATCTTTACAGTATGAACTAAAAATTAAGCGAGGAAGGAGATTTTTAATTAAAAGCCACCGATTTTTAAATAAGATAACTAATTTCATAATGTTGTTTATTGATTCGTCTCTATCAGCTCTCATTATTTTGCAGGTATATGTTTGTTTTCATTAAGTTGATTTCATCATTGGTAATGCGGTTCATTGGTAAAGATATGCCACCAAACAAAATTGGTATGCTCATCTTTATTTTTTCTACACAAATCATGATTCGTCTTATTTAGAGTTAATGGTTTTCAATTCATAGGTCCCCCACATACTATTTTTGTTCTAATGAAGATATTTATCGTTTACAGGTCCTGGATAGTTTGTTTAATATTTATTGCTAAACTTATGATTTCTAACTTTAACAAAATGCCAACAGATCTTAGTCATGTCTGTATTATTAGTTTTGTTGATATCAGTTATAAGACTACCTGCAATGTGACCCAAACCTTGGGTTGGTTGCCATATTTGTAAAAAAAAAATAGAAAAATTCATTTTTCACAACCCAACTCCCCAACCCAAGTCACTCCACCAACCCAAGTCACAACCTAACCTTTTCAATTAATTTTAAATCCAATTTAATTTTTATTTAATAACTTATATAATTTAACTCTTTTTAAAAAATTAATCACACAATCATGCTTATTTATTTTTTTGTAAACATACCGGTATAAATTTTATTAAAAACGGAGTTATTTTCAAAAAAGTTCTTTTTCAAAAAAATATACAACTTGTCGGTTTATAACCAATTAGAAAAATAATAAGTATTTTTTTAAGATAAATTAATTTTTTAATATTTTAAAAACAATGATAAGTCATATTTATATAATAAAACTTGAGTTGGGTTGGGTTGTTAATGTGTGTGAAAAATTAAGTTAGGTTGGGTTGTGTATGTGGAAGAGAGAGAAATTATTTTTTTAATAAAAGGTTGGGTTGGATTGGGTCACTGATATGGGTAGTCTAATAAAAAGGTGTAGTCCAAATCTTAATTCCTAATATTAGTTTTAGTTATCTTAACTTCCGTTTAGATATATGAAGTTAATTATGTTATTTGAAGAATTCTAATCTTCTTGCAGGTGAACTAATTTATTCCAGGCATTAATGTGTTAAAAGCTTATATAATAGAAGATATAGTAGAAGAATTCTAATGATTTATTTAATTTGTGTTTCAATCTTATACCAGACAATTGATTTAAATTTATGAAGGACTTCAAGCAATAGTAGCAGATGCATTCTAAGCCTTGTGTTATTTTCATACATTTCTACAAAATGCTATGTTGAGGGAGATAATTCAAGAGACGGTATTCTTGCAATTACTTTAGGTGTTGTAACAAAATTTACGTTTGAGGTAGATGTTGGAGCTTTGTTTTCATTAGGCTGGTTTGCCCATGAGCCTGAATGGTTTGAAGCTGATAATGGGACTTTTGCACACAGTGAAGCTCGATCTGTTTCTTCATTTGCCCAGTTTCCACAAAATCAGGAAAATGATCCAAAAAAGGGGAAAATGGAAAGTCTTGGTTTGACGAGGTTTCTTTATTCAACAGATAAAGAATTCCTATATCAAGTAAGTTGATAGATTCTTGCATATCTTATAATCTATTGGCTAATTGTTATTAGTATTTATTCTATAAACCAGTAAACAAATAAAAGTAGTATATTAAAATCTTTTTTTTAATACATGTTTCCCAAAGTGCAGTTTGCATGTGAATATGATAGGCTCTTTCATCTTGGCATATAGCATATTATTTAGGTGTTTTGCTTCATTTGTCAAAAAAAAATTGTTTAATTGAAGACTGAATAAGGTATTATTAATTTTATACCCATTTCTTCTTCAAGAATCAAAGATATTTTTATTTACAATTCAAGCATTAAAGATTTTCTATTGATCATGAAGCTATTCACACTACAAGAAATTGAAGTGTTTACCAACACATAATTTAGCTACACTCGCAAATGTGTAGGTAAATTACCTACACATGTGTGTATATGTGTGGGTAATGCTTGATCATAATGTTTAAAACTTAGTTTTATAGTTAATTTCATTTTTAAAAAATCATCTTTTAAGTAAACTTGTTTTTTTATAAAATTGTTAATATCCTAAAAATAACGATTTTAAATATTTCTTATTTATAAGAAAATTATAATTTTAGAAAAATAAGTACATGTTTTTTAATAAAAAATTAAATTTCAATTTATTCAAAACTATTTTTAATTCTTAATATGAAAAAAAGTAAATATTATGATTAATATTATAATTATTTAATAGGAGAGATGATATTATTATTTATTAAGAAAAAGAATTAAATGAAATAACAATAATATGACATGTGGCATTAGTATTCTAAAAACATGACAAGTGGCAAAATTATTTTTGTTTATTATAGTAGTAAGATGACCAACACTTAATATGTGTTGGTAATATGTTTTAGGTACATTTAACATTGGTGGGAAATTTGCCCCCAAAATTTACCATCAATTATAAGTTTAATTAGCCACACATGTAACAAATCTATGTTATGTGTAAGTAAATTATCTACACACATGTAAAAAAAATTAAATATGTGTGGATAATTGACTATGTTTTATCAACATATAATATGTGTAAACAAATGGGTATATAAACTAAGTAAATGATATTTTATTTTATTATTTAAAATGGCATGGCAAACCAAATACATACACTTATTTAAAAATGTATGACATGTATAGTTACCGGATAGTTGATACATATACAAAATACATCAATACTAAAGTGTGTAGATAAAGATATAATGACATGAAAATAAATATTTAAAGCAAAATTTTAAACAAAAATAAAAGAAGTAATTAGCAACACATAATTTACCTACACATGTTTGTTTAAACGTAAATAATTGTTGATTATATCTTTATAGAATGACAAAAGGATCGCTTGTTAAACTTTTAATAATTATATTAAGAAATTAAATTTAAATCAATGTTTAGGGCTTAAAACTATTGTTCTCATTTAAACGTCAACACACACACACATATATATTATCTTGAGTTTTTTTATTTCAAAATGGTGTTGGTGGAAAAATTATTTAACAAAATGAGCGATATGAAAAATATTTACTAAAATGAGTGTTTTTTTATTTATTTCGTATTTTTGAACTAATTTATTATAATTTTGTTATTTAATCAACATATTATCATAGTTAGTTAATTAAAAAAATAGAAAAATATTATAATATTTTGATTGAATTAAAAAACATAGTCAAAAATAATGAAAAAAAAACAACAATTTTGATAAATATTTTTCAAATTAGTCATTTTGATAATAATTTTTCTATCAACACCTGCTTAAAAAAAAAAAGAGGAAAAGACTCCATTTGTCCACCTACTCTAGTAATTGGTTCAAAATTCCCCCCAAATTATTTCATCCTTGCATAGCGGTTTTACTTGACCAATTATAATTTCACGCTATATACCATCACAAAATTGAAAATCCTAATTTTTCCAAACATTTTTTTTCGTCCCGCAAAGTGTGTTGATCCTTTGCAATCAACTGCTGTAGCATCTGCATCTGCTGCTTGAGCATTTCCTTCACTTCTGGGTCACCACTGCTGCCTGGATCCGCTCCTGAATTCTCATTCACTACCTGATTCTGACGTGGTTGATAGGAGTTGTTACCACGCCAGTTGTTGTTTGAGTTTCGCCAATTTGAGTTAGGATTCCAATTAGGATTCGGATTGAAATTGAAGTTGGAAGTGAAAGGCTTGTTACAACCAAAATTAATGGAATCTAACTGCTCCTGATCAGTAATGGGGCACTCGGCAGTCTCATGTCCTCCTCGACATATCTCACACTTCTTCAGCTGTGTCTTCAGTTACTTCATGTCTCTCGCTAGAGACTCTATGGTAGCAGCAAGGCTAGTGTTAGGAGCGACCTGATAAACACCTCGAGCAACGGATGAGGTGTTGGTAGCCTTAGTGGTGGAGGATCTAGCGGATGGCTTCTACTGCTGCTCGGCTTTAGCAAAACTCTCAAATTTGTCAATACACTCATCTGTATCCTTCATCTCCATGATATGCCCTCCTGCAGCTGTACTGAACATGATTTGCTTCTCAAGTGTCAATCCATTGTAGAATTTCTCTACAAGTGCCCATTCAGAAAGTCCATGCTGTGGATATTTGCTAAGCAAAGTGTGAAAACGCTCCCAAGCTGCAGAGTAAGACTCATCGGGCTCCATATGAAAGGAATGGATTTGGTCCCTAAGACTAGCAGTTTTGGAAGGTGGAAAATATTTCTTCAGAAATTTCTTTCGAAGATCATCCCATGTGGTGATGGAGTTCTCAGGAAGGCTGTCGAACCAGGTGGATGCATGACTAGCAAGAGAGAATGGGAAAAGCTGCAAGCAGATGGTATCATCAGAAAACTCCATGCAGATTGAAGGTGTTGCAGATCGTAGAAAAACGGGACAGATGTCCGGGAGCATCCTCATCATCAAGACCATTAAACTGAATGGAATTGGTGATAGCAGTCATGATGTAGGAAGGGAATTGCCAAGTAGCAACATTGGCAAACACAGGACGAGTGACCGGGTTGTGAACTCCGGTGAATCCATCGCAAGCTCGGTCGTGAACGGTGCGTCTACGCGGTAGTATCTCCTTGGCCATGTCGAAGAAAACAGGTGGGATCGAGAAAGGTGGAGTGGATGTGTGTGAAGGTGAACTAGGTGTAGAAGAAGAAGGAGAAAACAAAATCGGGGCAAGAACACGTACCTGGGAAAGTCGACTCCTAAGGTTCGTGTGAAACTCTTGCTCCGGTTCTTCAAAAGCTAAAACTGGCGGTGGTCCTTGTGATCGAGTATGTTGCATGCACTGTAAATGATTACAAGTAAGGGGGTTTAACAAACAAAACAAATAAAAACCTAAAACATAATAAAAACCTAACACCTAAGAGACAAGAAACAATTAAGGCACATAAGAAAGAAAAGAAAAGACTAAAAACCTAAACTACTAAAAATAAACAAAAATTAGACCTTCAAATTTTTAAAATCACAATCTAAGCTAATTTCGCTATTGCCAAGTGTCCCCGGCAACGGCGCCAAAAACTTGATGTTCCTAAAAGTGGTCTAAGAAAATAACTACAAACACTAACCTAGACTTAACTTAATTACGAGTTAAAACCGAAAATCCTAAATTAAACCACTACGACAGGCAAGTGAACCTATCAATTGTAGAATAGCTAATGAAAATCCGGATATCGAACCCACGAGACACTGACTTAACGAAACAAGATTAGAAAATGATTTAAAACAAAGAGGGGGGGGGGGTTTGAATAAAAATGAAAATTACTAAATTAATTAAACTAATTATCCTAATTAAATTAGAAAAAGCAAATTCAACTAATATTAAACCCTAAAAACAAATTAACAGATTTAATTAAAAGAAATGATTCACAACTTTTGAAAAACTTAAACAATTTGGGAAAAACTCTACTTAGGTTGAATTCCTGTTTGTGATTATTGAAACTATTGACTTTGTTTGACACGATTGAACTAGGATCTTAAACAGTAAAATATAGGTAACCTAATGGATTCTAGATCAATTACCAGATGTAACCAACTAAGAAAACCTAATTTTGCAATAAACACGCTAGTTAGTCGAATCACCTTCCGGATTTTTCCAACAACACTTTTGTACTCAAACGAACAAGTTACATTCCTGATTTTCTTGTTCCAATACACCGAAGATGCAAGAAGTAATCTTAAAATGTCTAATTTTACATGAAATGACAATAACACTAAGTCTTTCAAAGAACCATCCCTTACGGGTAATTACTAAGAAAACCCTAATGCTAAAGATCACCCGATAAGTCTATCACCTTCCGGATTTCTAAACTTAGATACACATAAAACCCTAAGAACATAAATCACATCTTTTCCTATGGCTAGTGATATCAAACAAGCCACAAACTAGTCATAACACCAAGTCAATGACCTAATACGCGTCTAACACCGAAAGACATTTAATAAACACGTATGGAACATGATATGAACTGATATAATCAAGATTAGATATGCAAAACTCATCAAAATGACTTACTAAGATCTATTACAAAAGTGTTATCCATCAAAAATCAAAACCATAGTCAATAGTTATCAATAATCCATCAAACATTCATTCTAACCTAAGTAGAATCAAAGTACTAGCCAATACACATCATCATCAGTCAATAACAATCAGAAACAACAAGATGAAATGGGATAAAATACTGAAAATGAAGAACAAGTGAGAAACAAGAAGTGACCAAGATGGATTCACATAAACTCTAGCCTCCTAGCCCTCCAAAGCTTCCAAATGCTTCCCCAATGCTCCAGAGATGCTCCTCTGCTTCAAAAATGATCGAGAATGAATGTTGAAACGTCTGGGGGGCTCCTCCTTATAATTCTCGCATTCAACTTGACTTTTTTCAAATTTTAAAACCTGTCGCGTACCGCGAAGGTTTTCTTCTCCTCCTTAGCGTACCGCGACAAGTGAAAAATGATTAAAACTTGTCTTTTCTCTTGATTTCAACCGGGCTCGATTCCTTCGGGTTTCAACCTCGATTTCCGCTCATTTCACTCGACAACCTGTAAAAGCCACAAAATGTAAAAAGAAACTAAAAATAACCAAAAACGACGTATTTACAAACTAAAATCGACTCAAATTCACTTAAAAACCGGATGTGTTTTACAACCCATCAATTGTTAATGTTTTACTCTTGAATCATAGTCTTGACACCTTGTCTTATTGTGAAAACATAACATTTATTAGGGTTTTAGCGTTAACTTAGTAATTTATCATTATGTTAACTTAAAATGTTTGTAACCATTTTAATACATTAACATTAGTCATGTGTTTTAAAACTTAGTCATTTTGTATGTTAATTATAAAATCAACAATTGTTTGATAAACTAATTTCTAAAAAGTAGGTTAACACTATTAGTGTAACTCTAATAATGTTTTATATCAAAACCATAACTTGATATTGTTGTCCTTAGATTATCCATTTAATGTTTAAACACTTTGTCGATAATTTACATAAGTTTTGAATAGGTTTAAGTTAGTTTCGATGGCCGCATGACAATGTCGATAGGTATAACATAAATCGGTTAACCCAAAACAGCCTCATCGACCTTATCATGTTCCCATTGATCTTGTGATTTCGTTTGTAGCTCGATTTAGTTGATTTCGATTTTAGGATGCTTTGATAAGGATGTAGTACTAGTATCGACAATGTTCCATCCCTGCATGGCCTTCGAGATTACTAGTTTCGGCTGAAAACCAGGTTCGCCCCCCTGTCGATACTATCAGTATCGATAGGTGTCCAATATCGACGGCATGCTCAGTTTAGACCCTAGTATCGATGGAAAGTGACTGCCTGAATCTTGGAACCTTCGACTTTACTAATATCGATGCATGGCTTGGGCTAGGACTCATCGAACTTAGTAAAATCGGTGTAAGAATGGCAGATGCATTTTAACAGCATCGACACTATGGTTGCCTGGGTTTCATGCGTCGATATTACCACTTCTTGTGCCGATATTAGTCCTTAACATTCCAGATCTTTTCTCAAGTGTCATCCAAGAGTCCTAAGGTCGATTCAGTGTAATTTCGAAGGGTTTTAGAGGCTTTAATCCAGGTTACAACATAGTTGGAGCTGGGTTCACGAAAATCATGAAAAACCGTACTTTGGAGCTCACCTCGTGCTCGATTCAGTAGCTTTCACCTCCGATCTGTTGTACTTTCAGGTAGAGGATGTCGAGAGCTTAGCGTGGATACCAAATTTGCTCAATTTGGTTAAGATTTGAGAGATATCTTGATGTTTTTGTGGTGATTTTTAGTGAGAGGGTGCTAGAACCGGAAATTAGGAGAGAGAATGAGGTGGTTGATGTAATAAATGGAAGAATTAAATGTTTTTAGGGTTTATATACCCCTTGTGTGTTCGGGTTCGTTTCTGATGTTTGGTTCTCGTTTTTGTTACGATTACGAACATAAAACGCGTATTTCACGTAAGTTAAATAAATAGTTTTCTAAAACCTTTTTAAGGTTGTAATTCCTAATAAATATTTTCTATTTATTTTTCTTATTTTATTATTACGAAATCGTTTATTAATTTCGTTTCGTCAGATCGTATCGCCATCATCGTATTGCCATCGCGCGTATTCGTTGGAATTGTCACCCGAACGAACACTAGGATATCTTTACTCTCTGATTTTTGTTTTCTACTTTTCAGTTATCGTTCGGAACGTTAAACCTACAGATATGTTTGTGTGAATCGGCACCCACGCAAACACACTGTCGATTCATTATTCTGAAACGATACTGAACGTTTGTTTTAAATTGGATTCCCTCGCTGACGGACTCAACTAAACTCATCTATTTGCACATAATCATACTTGTTTCACCTTGTGTAATCATAGAATTATCGGCCATCTGATTTCTGTTATTTATGAAGATCAGATCGCAACCGATATGTTTTCGTTACTTGTTTTCACACTGTTGTTTCACATGAGTTGTTGTATTATTGTATTTAAATTTTCATTCAAACACATACAACTGTTAATTGATTTCTTAGCCCTGTCGTCACACAACTGTTATTCACATTGTATTTACACATAGTAAAAGGTGAAAATACACATACCGTACGGATTGCCGGACGATCTGGTACTGGTTGTCACAGTTACAGGTGCTAAGATGCAACAAAAGTTAAAAGTATTGGCAGCATGACTCGGATATGAATAAGTTGCTTTAATTTGCAGCTATTTTAGATCCTAGAGAGAAGTTCCTTGTTCTTAAATTCGGTTATACTATGATATGCACATCGGAAAAAAAGGAGAAAAATAAAGAAGATGACATAGATAAAATGGTTGATGTAATTCTGAAAAATATAAGTGATGCTTTTGAGTTATTGTTTAAGGAACATAAATTAATGTATGACTCAGAAATCTCAAATAAAACTTTTGAAAATAAAGAAAATGTTCAAGTCTTTTCAGAAGGAGATGGTGATTTTTTTGCAAAATTCCAATCAAGTGGTGGTTTTAGTTCATACAACGATAAATCCGAATTACAAAAGTACCTTGAAGATAAAAAGGAAGGATGGTACACATCTTTTGATATTTTGCAATGGTGAAAATCATCATCTTCAAGATATCCAATCTTGTAAAAAGTGGCCAAAGGTTGGAAAAAGTATTTCAACTTTAGTATATTGTGTTTCTGATTTGTATCTTATATATATTTTATTTTATTTTTGTTGTAGATATATTCGCCATTCCGGTTTCCGGTGTTGCTTCTGAATCGGCTTTCAGCACGGGTGGAAGAGTTATCGATGCGTATACAAGTTCTTTGTCTGTCCCGATTGTGAAAGAATTGATATGCACACATGATTGGATTTGAAAGTCAAGGAAAGATATTACTAGTACGGAAGAGTTGACAAGCTTTGATGACATTGGAAAGGGTAAGACAACATAAATGTCACACCCGCAATTTCCCACTTGTGGTGTCAGTCCACGTGGGTGTGACGTGGCCAGGATCACAGCTCATGGTCATATAGAACATCTCTATATGCTTTTTCAAAGTACATTGTTGACATAAAAGTTAATAAGATAATAGCAGCGAAATTTCATAAATCATTGCAGCGGAATAAAATATATTTGACATATGCAGCGGAAATATAAACTGTCAGAAACAACATTATATTATTACATAGCATAAATAAAATTGTTTTCAAAAGATAAAACAGAAATGCATGAGGTTCCTAATGCTCGTCCCTTAATGTGCATTCCTGATATCCATAGCCTGCTAGTTACCTGAGAATACAAGTTTAAGAAAAAGTGTCAACACAATAGTTGGTGAGTTCACAGGTTTTGATATATACATATAGTAACAAAACATGTGTCATGTTGTTTATCATAATGTTAGTACCGAGCTCTAGGCTCCAAGTGTCAGTGTGTCACTACCGAACTAGACTTGTTTGTCCTTGCCTCCGCTATGTCTCGTAATACATAGCAAGTTAGGTCAGAGTTTCACGGGTTATGACCTCCGGTCAAAATTGTGCCCCGTGGGGTTAGTCACACCCAAACGGATCCATTCAAACCTACCACGTTGTTCGTACATTAACGGTAAGACTTTGTGAGGACTTGTTACGAGTTCAACACTTAATGTTTGTCTAATAAACCAGCATACACAATAAAATGTTTGTACAGTAATAATGTTTGAGTCGATTAAACTAGTATTCTCCCCCTATTTAAAAAGCTTGTAAAAGAGTTAAAGAGGGGCCGTAAACTCACCTTAGTGATGTTCGTAAATAAATGCGTAAGCTCCTTGTGTAGAAAGCGTGTCGGTCACCGGCTACCTATATCGTATACCATACGTGAGTTCGTGTAACTGATCGTGTTTCGTGTTCGTACTAGTGTTCATGTTTGTGCTCAACAACCCTCGTTTGTTCATGTTTGTCCGTGTCGGTTCACAATGACCGTATTTGCTCGTGTTTGACCATGTTTGACCAAGTTTGACCGTGTCAAGTCAACAATCCGTTGGTGAACCGTTTGTCGGTTGTGAATCGTGTAACATTTGTGTAGTGCTCGTCGTGTGCAAAACGCGCAATTCACGTCTATGGACAACTTACTATTTATAGTAAGTTTCCATTTATGGCAAGTTTCACAAAGCATATCGATTTTAGAGTTCTAGCATGCTCGTTAAGTCCTACGTGATAATGTTAACACATAACACATTATCATACGAATCGAATAAGTCACGTAAGTCACGTTTGCATACAAAAGTTTCCTAAAAAGGAAAGTTTCTAAATCTAGCATGTGCGATATCGGAAACCATCTAACTTAGCATGCAATTATCATACTAAAGCATATTAAATAACTTAGCATGTTCAAATCATACAAAACATTCATAAATCGATATTTCTAAAAATAAAGTTACTAAAAATAGTAACTTTGTCAATTTACATACAAATGATTATTCTAAACATATCTAAACCATTTTCAAGTTATAAATCATCATAATAAGACATTTATCATCATCCAATCATGCTCAAATAGTCAAAATCACTATTTAACAATATTTGGTTTATAAAAGTTACTATATATAGTAACTTTGCTAAAAATGACCATAATCAACATTAGAATCACATTCTAAGCATCAATATAATCCTAATAACATTTTAATAGCAATCCATAAGCATGCATGTTACCAATATCATCTAGATTACCATTTTGTAAGTAAAAAGTTACTATTAATAGAAAGAAATCAATATAACCATATTTTAACCATTTAACCAAGATCTAATCATGCTATCATCTTCCAACATCATCTTTAAACACATCTAAATACCCAAAATCATTCTAATAATCATGGATCATACATGCATGTGAGTTTTACACTTGGTCATGACTAATTCATGCCTTACACATATACACCACATTATAGATCCTCATAGATCATCATCTAAACATCTTAGATCATCAAGGAACACATTAAAATCAACAAACCCAGATCAAAATCTCGTGCATGTGCATTCATGGTGCTTGCATGTGTGTTTAAGGGAGTGTATGTGAGTGTAGAATCGTTTTTAAGCTTCTAAGGATGCAAGACTACCTTCTAGGGCTTCTCAATCCCCGAGATGATGATTCTACAGCCCTGAGATCTTCTGGACAGCAGGTTCTTCGCTTGACAAGCAGTTGGTTGTGGAGGTTTGAGCTCCAACACCTTTTACAAGCTCCCTTGAGACTTCTTCAAGCTCCAAAGCTTCAACTTAGACCTTCAATGGCTGTTAGGATGAGTTGCATGGTGTTTTGAACCGTTTATGGTCGAGATATGGCGTGGGGGATTGAAGAAAATGATTAAGGTAGAGTAGGATGAGATTTGTCTTGGTTAAATAAAGATTTTATCGACTGGGCGGCGTCGCGTACCGCTGAGAGGGTCCTAGATCCTCTCAGCGTACCGCGATGGATTTCGGGATTCAAATCCCCCGCCCATCCATCGCGTACCGCCATGAGGCTTCTAGTGGGCCATCGCGTACCGCGATGGGTCCCTGAAGAGCCCAATAGGCCCAATTTCAATTGTTTGATCCGTTCATCGCCGTTTTCAAGCTTACGAACTATCGTTTGGCCTCGTTTGAACTTCCAAGTTCAATGTTTGAGCGTTTCGTGAGGTTTCGAGTGTTTTGTTACACGATGTGCTAAACGTTCACCAACGTTCGTGTGTTTTGACACGTGTGTGCGGTTTCTCGATAATTCATCGAATTATCGTGTTTGTGTGTCAGTGTTCGTACTGTCATGCCACGTGTCACACTAAATTAGACTAATTCTAGTGCCACGTGTACAATAATCATTTAAATAAACATTTAAATAAATGAAATGCTGACCTGGAATTTTACGGGGTGTCACAATACATGTATATTTATGTATTTCTCGGATGATGTTATAATAAACATTCTTTTACTTATTTTTGTAAAAATTTCAGAGAAGCTTGAACCAAATCACACAAATCAGGAGGTCGAATAGTCATTGTTTGGGGATGAAACATTCTTTGAATAATTGTTTACTCAAATACTGTTTTGATTCATTGGATTTGGTTAAATTTTTGTTTTTATGTTCTTGTTTTTGCTTGTGTTTTTGAAATATGGGGTTTTTTTCTTATGAACTGTCCAGATATTTTAAAGCTGTTAAATATTTTTTCTTATGCCTATGAATGACTTTTTTAATGCAGTTTGGAGTTTGGACATTAAGCCATTTAGGGTTCAAAACTGCAGCAATTGTTACATGAAGCCATTTAGGCCTTTGAACTAGTTTTAGGCTTGTAGCAGCAGTCTATTATATATTTATATATACTTTCAAGTCTAACATGCGTGAAGCTTCTTTCTCTCTTAAAATTGCAGATGAATTAGTGTATGAAAACAATCAACAAGTTGTAACCAAATTTCTGCTCACCCTTATCAACAACCTAAATTTAAAAAAGATTTTGAAAACTTAATACATCAAATGTACAAAACATGAGCTGTAACAAAATCATACAAATTTACATACCCGATAGTGACGCCGAATTAGGGTTGCTGCTCAAGGTAAGCTACGATGATTACAATCATGATCATCAAAAACAAATTCAAGATCCTAGAAACATAGCCCTCCATTTCAGCTGCTTAATTTCAAAGCTCCAGATCGTTGTGATGTTATTAAATTAAGAATTGCATTGATATGAACGACAAGAAAAGAAAAGGGAAGCACCTGCATAGTGGAGTAACTAACCGTAGTGGAGCACATCAGAGGAGGAGGCGGATGGTCGGAGAGGAATTAATTGGATTGAAGCGAGCTGGAGAGTGACCGGAGACTTGGAGAGTGACTGAGTGCTCGAGATGGTTCACAAAGGAATCGGTTTTAGGGTTTTACTAATACCCGATATTACCCGATGAGGAAATAACCGAACCCGTAATCCCTTTAATATGCCGGTCTTCGATTCTTCTTTTTGATTTCCCACGAGTTCGGTCCAGGTCGATTCTAAAAATTGCAGGCGGGGTTACCCGATCTGCTCACCCCTAATTTTAACCGTATGTGTCACTTTATCATTTGAATGAGTTTTATTATTTAGTATAACATAAAATATTTTTAAAAAGCAAAACAATATTTAAAACAACATAAAAAATATTTTGTTTTCGTTACATTCTTTTGTGTTTGAAAATGGACGGGTTGGGTTGGATCTCATAACATGGTAGAACATATTTGGGTTAGGATGTAGGCGGGTCAAGATGAGTTTTATGTAAAATTGATCAAACAAACACATAATATATTCCCATTCTTTAGTAAGGTTTGAGGGAAGAATAAAGACAAACCGAATGAGACACTGGCTCAAATTTATTGTTTGAAGTTAGCCATTCCAACGCTTTTAACAAAATTTTTACTAAATAAGTAACATAACGTTAAAATTAATGCAATTTCACTTTTACCCCTTGAGGGCCGAGAAATATATACATTATATGCACACATCGCAAATGCGACATTTTAAGTAAAATCAATTTAGTTTTAAATGAGTCATTTCTAAAAAAAAACATCAATTTAATTCAAGTTAAAATAGATTGTAAGTAAACAAATAATTTATTTATATAATTTTTAGTAATTTTATCATCAAATATAATACTGATAATTTTTACCCGTTTGAAAATTTTTTATTCTCATAGTTGTTAGGTTACTCATCTTGACCCATATTGTATTAATGTATTACAACTCTCAACCTATATATGTTATGATGTAATAATTTCAACCCAAAATACAATAATTGTTTATTTAGATCAATCTATTTATCTTGTTTAGAGTGAAGATTAACATTTAAAAGCTTTAACATGAATAGATACAAAAAATTATGACAAAATTCCAGATCAAGAACTCGGTTCAGGCCTTCAAAACTCTTGGGCCTGCCCCGGGTAACTGCGTTATAAATACTGTAGAGTGTAGACCATACCCCCAAAGTTGATGGTTTATGGTCAGCTACGTTATGAACAAATTACAGCAGTTCCTCATATTCTTCTTCTCCGTTTTGCCATCAATCAGATCTCAGAAACCGGTTAGTTGCGACAGGTCATGCCCTGGCGGGCAGAATCAAGTTCCATACCCGTTTGGCTTCTCCTCCGGCTGTCAAATCCAGCTCAACTGTACCTCTAACGGCGCAGTGTTAATCGGTGAATTTCCAGTCCTAGAAATCAATTACGATTCGTTACTGGTTAGCGTTCCCCAGAAGTGCAACCATCCCGCCGACGTCCTCAGCCACCTCTTTGGTAAACACTACGCCCCGACCAACGAAAGCATCATCCTCATGAACAGATGCACTGAGCCACCGAAGGATTGCTTATTGGGAGCCGGTTTGGTATTAAACTCAAAAATCCCTAATTGCAGCATCTATAGAGGTGATTATATAAGTTGTTACTTAGGAGATACTTCTCGTATGTTTCTTGATTATGAAGTAATATCAAGGATGGGATGCCAGCTTCTGTCCGGGCTTGTGGCACGGGATCCAGGGTCTAGCTCAGGGGAGCCTTTTGATTACCAAGTGCTTAAGTTGGGGTGGTGGCTTATCGGAACTTGCGACTGTTCTGGTGATGCTGATTGTACGAAAATCGTGTCACCTGCAGATGGAAGCGATGGGTATAGGTGTAAATGTAACAGCGAGTTCGTCGGTGATGGGTACAAATCTAGCTCTTATTGCCGGAATATAAAAGGTACGTCATAATTTTGCCCATTTTACACGAGACTGGCTGTTCACATCCAACTTTTTTAATTTACCATACTCACTGTTCCTATAGGCCTCGTATAGGTCTTTACGCCTCTCGTATGGGTCTATACGTCTTGTATAGGTCTATACGTCTCGTATAAAAGTCCTATCACTAACACTGACAAATTCTGACGTCAAATAATTGCCCTCTTGTAGCCTCGTATAGACCTATAACAGACGTATAAAAAGTGTGAGATGAGTGTGTGAATATTAGAATTCAGATACATAATTATTCCAAGCCACTAAAAAATTAATTTGTGTTCACAAACCCGTTTGAAATCATTTAGACCGCCGGGTATGCCCCTTGAATGGGCGTGAGAGGGACGTGACACACCGCCCCCTTAGGGGCGTGAGAGGATGGGCGTGATTGGGGCAACGGCGTGAATGGCTTCTCTCTCTCTTTCTCTCAGTTTCTCTCTCTCTTACACACACACTCACATATATATATATATATATAAAAGTTAAAAAAAAATGGATGATGACGTGGAGTGAGTGGGTAATGAGGCATTTCCACCAAAATGATGGGGTGAGTGGTTGTGGTGAGTGCTTATGTGGCGCATACGTGGAGTGAGTGGGTCATGTGGCATACCCAATAGTCTTAGAACGGCTGTTTATATTGGCAGCTGACGTCATTGCTGACAACTTTTGAACGACTGTTATTATTAAAAAAGTACCAAAGTACCCAAATTGACTAGTTGGATCAGTTAGAATTTGACTGTCAAAATATCAATGAGTCTTGCTTTCCAAAAAACTCGAATCTTTGATTAGGCTTATAACTCGTTAGGAAAAAGCTCAGCTCGAATAAAGCTCCTTTGAAACCAAGCCAAATCCTTTTGTAACCGAGCGGATTCCGATCCAGGGCTGGCTCGGCTCGTATGTTCGGCTCGTTTGTTCAACATGATATACTAATATATAAATTAAATTATAGGGTTACTTTCACTAATATAATAATTTAGTGTTATTTTGTAATTATGTTAAAAAATAAAAATAAAAGAAAAGGAAAAAGGACGGAAATACAAAATGAATCTCAATTCCCCTGTGTTTCACTAATTCATAATTCCTAAATCATATTCTTAATTCCGAGTTCTATATATTCACGCATCTTCTCTTATGTAAAAACCGATCCAAAAACGAACCGAGCCGAGTTGATGTGAATGCAATTCAAATATTAAATTTCTTATTTAAAACCAAGCTAAAAACGAGCCTAGCCGAGCCAGCTCTGTTAAAAATGAGCCGAGTCCGAGCCAAGATTTCAGGCTCGGTTTACAATCTGAGCCGAGCCGAGACAAACTCGGTTTAAATCCGAGCCGAGTCCGAGCTGACCCCTGGCTCAGCTCGGTTCGGCTCGTGAACACCCCTAATCCTAATCTTATAAAATATCTAATTTGAAAAATGTTGTTGAGTCACGTTAGGGACCAGTTTTGTTTGTCCAGGGATTATTGGAGATAATGTCTTAGTTTAAAACATGTCATATTGAACGCCAGGTAAACTAAAATCACTTTGCTAAGTCAAGATATTTACATCATCTAATGCTAATATTCTATTTTCAACTCAATGTAATCAATTGTTTCATCACTACTAGTGGCGGAACTTGGATAAAGTAAGAGGGGACGGAAATTTTTGAAACTCATAATACATTTTAATTTTTTGGAGCGAGAGGAGACGAAACCACTATTTTTAACTAAAAATAACATTTTGACCGAAAAATTAACATTACGAACGGAAAAAGAGGGTTTCCCGTCCCTATTAAGTTTCGCCCCTGATCACTACACCAAGAACTATGTTATTCTATGTTAACCTTGTGATCTCTATCATTGATTTGTTAAAATTATTAACCTAAGTCTCATGGTTTCATTATACTCCTATCATGTTTCATTAACCTATCTCAATCAATCAATATCATGAGTCTCATAATATTTTGTGTTTTATTTCTTGCTATTCTTCGAGCTAGACTATAGAGTTCTTTCATGGCTGAAGTAACGGATTACCATTGATTCTGTCATTCATGGTTTCATCTTGAACCCTAACGAACACATTTCTCCATTTATTTCATACCCATGCAACTAGGTAGTTTTGTATCATAATAGGCATGGATTGACTCTCACAAAATCATGCCGAAGTCATTTGTTTTAAGAAAATTATACGAGTCCCATTGGTGGGTGGTCAAGTCTTAGAGATTTATAGTGATAAACCTACCTGCCAAAAACTGTGACATTTGTCAACTTTCAAGTTTAACTATCTTAACATCATTAATATATTTAAAGTTGACTGTGACTATACTGTCAAAAACTTAATAATCTAAAATTTTATTTAAAGTCTAGCAAAGTATATTTCTTTTAAAATACTTAATTTTACATTTGTTAATTTTACTTTGCGGCAAACCATCTAAAACAAACATTGGTGACGACTTGGTTAATGAATTTAATCAATATATTTGGTTCAGCATAAGATAATAACCCATAACTGCAAATTTGAGTTAGCCAAAAAAATCGTAAATTGAAGTTTTATCAGGGAAAATCCCGGACAACGGAAGGTATTTTTGTTTTAGTAGGATAAAACATACATAATACATCAAATATGATTTGATATTATATATATATATATAGGGGGATGATCAAATTATAAACCATGTTTATTGTGTTAACCGAATAACTGCATCTTATTACTTTGGGGCCTACATTAAAGTAAATCTAAATGTGTATGTTTTTTTTTCTTTTTTAATTAATATAAGACCCACTTACATTAATAAAAAAAGAAGAAAAACCTAAACTTTTAGATTTACTTTAATGTGGGCTCAAACTAATAATAAGATGTAGTTATTCGGTTAAGGAAATAAAAAAGGGTTAACATTCGAACCATCTCCTATATATATAGGAATTGAATCATATAATAACCCACCTTAATAGAGGTAACCCATTAACCTTGTCAAAAAACGCTTAAATCGTAAAAAAAAAAATTTCATGGTCTTTTTTATACAAAAATAGGAGGGCTTCTTTTTTAGGTTTTTGTTAATTCACAAGCGTTTAGAAGTTAAACGAAGTGTAAGTTTGCGTTACACTGTGAAGCTTAAATATATCTTCGCAGTGTAACGCAAACTTACACTTCGTTTAACTTCTAAACGCTTGTGAATTAGCAAAAACTTAAAAAAGGAGTCCCCTATTTTTGTATAAAAAAGACCATGAAAAAAAAATTCGAAGATTTGAGCGTTTTTTGCCAAGGTTAATGGGTTACCTCAATTAAGGTGGCTTAACAACGTATCCTTACCCTATATATATATATATACTAGGTTATAAACCCACGTATTACACGAGATTTGGTACAAAAAATGATACAAATAAAATTTATTTACGATGAATTACATAATCTACTATATACGAATACATTTTATAATTATAAATACAAACTATAAATCTTTAAATATGTCTTTGTATACACCATAGAACATTATGCTAGTAACATTATAGTCTTTATCAAAAGTTAAAGTTGATTATCCAAACTTTTATGATGATGTTTTTTTAAATATAAAGTTAATTAAGAAAAGTGATATAGTTATCATTCATTAACCTGTTTCATTTAAAATTTTGTTTTAAACGAATTAAAAATGAAATAAAAAAAACAGTATAATAACATTTGGGTTTAATCAAATACAAGAATTATAAAATATAAATTTAATATATTGTTATAAAATTTAAATTTAAACAAATAAACAAAAAACTCATACAAAAGCCATATTTTATTAAGAAGATTAGAGAAAAATAAGCCTAGATATAAACTGTTGACGTATATCAAAGATGAATAAATTAATGTTGATATTTAAATAAATTAAAAATGACATAGAAACATTAAATTTAGATGTTTTAACATACATTATTAAAACAAAACTTTGGATGTATACAATAGGGTTTATACATGTAAAAGAACATGTTTCAAAAACTTTTAGAGATTATATAAGCATATATAGTAGATGATAAAATGAGGGCATTCAAATTAAGATGAATTCAATAAAGATTAAGTAATAATATATATATATATAAAATTCATATGAGTTTTGAAATATTTTAAATTTTTTTTTTGACTTTTACGTGTATTTAATAAAGATAATTGAAGTTATAAGTTATTTAGGATAAGGTTGAGAAATTAAAGGAAATATTAAATGAAAATAATTTTAGAAAAATATATGTTTTATTACGAAATGTACAAATAAATTAAAAATTTTAAATATTGAAACAATTTTATTATATGTCAGTTGTGAAAATTAAGAAACGTCAAAATAGGATATTTAAAAAGTAACGTCAAAATATGATATTTAAAAAGGATATTTTTTTAAAAAAAAAACTTAATCGGAAGGCATTAAAATATTACTTAACACATTATACTAATTTTTTTGATGTGTTAAAAAAAATAGTATAATGTGTTAAAAAAAAAAACTTAATCGGAAGGCATTAAAATATTACTTAACACATTATGCAATTTTTTTTGATGTGTTAAAAAAAATAGTATAATGTGTTAAAAAAAAAAAACTTAATCGGAAGGCATTAAAATATTACTTATTAAACAAACATTATTAAGAAACGTCAAAATAGGATATTTAAAAAGTAACATTTTGAAAAGATTAATTTACGTATATACAAATGAACAAAATTAATTAAATGTAAATTAAACTTCTATTCAAATTATAGTATTCTGACATTTTTTCATTACGATATCTGATTTAATTGATTTACGGTTTCAAATAACCGAAAAGTAGGTTAATTAGGTTTTTATTTTTATTTAAAACAATATTTGAAAATTGTGAAATTTGAATTAGATTTAGTGTGTGATTGCCATGTGGCAACATTAATTTCATAATTTTTGTGGTAATTACACATGTCAATTTAAATGAGAGATTTAATGTGGTAATGACACATAAGCAAAATAACTTTCTTTTATTATAAACTAGGTTAAATCCCGTGTGTTACACGGGTAAAATAAGTGAAATATTATGCTTTTAGAATACTTGTATATATTGCAGTACGTTATAAATGCGTGTAATACACGGATTTAATATAAAATATTAAATTAAAAAACGTCATTGGATGATAAAAATCTAAGTGTTTAAAAAATCCTTTTATAATATATTTTATTTTTAAAAAAAAATCATGTTTTAAGATAACTTGTTTTTTACATAAATTTTGTTTTTCGAAAATAAAATATTTTCTTACTTTAAAAGTTTTGATTTTAGAGAATTTCATATTTTATAAAAAAAAAAAAATTAAAGTGTGCTTTATAATAATAAGATAAATAATATGTTAATTATTATTATTATAATTATTTATTTAATAAGAGAGAGAATATAATTATTTAACAGGAGAGAGAATTAAGTGGAATGATAAGTTGTTGACAAGTGTCAATTGTTGTATAAGAAGGTGACATGTGGCATTAGTGGTTTAAGATTGTGACAAGTGGTAAATTTGTTATTCTTTTATTATAGAGTATAGATATAGATATAGATATAGAATAGATAATTTGAAAACCACTCTTTATTGTGAAAACTGTGAAAACTATGAAAACCATTCAAAAATCACGTAAAAAAAGTTTTTTTTTTTGAATTTTTTTTACAGGTTTATAATACTATTGAGCACATTTTTATAAAAAATCAAAAAAGCGCCGACCAGATATTTTTTTAAAAAAAATTATAAAACCATGTAAAACATACGTAAGAAAACGTAAAAAAATTTCGTCAGATCTGACGCAGCGTTACGTATGTTTTACATGGGTTTATAAAATAGATTTTTAAAAATATTTGGTCGGCGCTTTTTTATTTTTTTATAAAAATGTGCCCATTAATGTTACAAACTTTTAAAAAAAATTCAAAAAAAAAACGTTTTTTACATGCTTTTTGCCTAGTTTTTAAGGTTTCACACTAAAATGAGGTTTTCATTTTATTAATTCCCTATATATATATATGGACGCCGGTAAACTCAACCGACTCCAAATGAATTCTCATCCGTTGAAATTCATCAAGATTAAATCACGACTCTTTAAATTAGGCGATTACATCAATTTTGTGGCGGTTTTCAGCGGTTTATGACGGGTTTTCAGTTACCTATGGATTATTGACACATGTCCCATGTTTTGACACCTGTCACATGTCATTATTATTTTATTTTTAAATATTTTAAGATATATAATTTGAATTTGATTATACCATACTACTCGACCATCGGGCGAGTATAAAACTAGTTATTACTAGTTACTAAAATTTAATTATTTAGTAAGATTTATTATTTTAGTAATTCTTGAAAAATAATTGTGTAAAAATAATATCAAATTTAATGCCAGATACTAGATTTAACTACCATAATACTCGGTTTATATTAATTTTATGTCACACCCGAATCGACAACAAAATACGTTTATTCAAACTTGCTTAGATTTTATCATTGACATATGAATTCACATTCTTTATTCTATTAGATACTACGGTAAACCTGTGTATTACACAAGTTAAATAAATAAATTTTAAAATTATTTATTTTAACTAACATAATATATTATTTTCAAATATGTTTTTTAAGTAAATAAAGAATTTATTTATTGTGTAATCATATTATTTATCATATTTAATAAAATAATTAATATCTAACATGAGAGATAGTGTGTGAAAAAATCAAAATTTAATTTAATAAAAGTAATATATAAATATTTAATAGGAGAGAGAGGCGGGAAAACCAACTTTTAGGTAGTCTAAAAACTTGACTTGTGTCCTCCTAAAACTTTTATTTATTATATAATATAGATAGATACTCAAAACCTATATATGTCTGCTTAAAACGTATGTGTCGACCCTCTATTTTTATACATGTTGCAGGGAATGCATTTTGAGAATTTAAAAGTTCGATACTATATGTAAGGGGAAATGGACCTGGTTATAATGAATGAGAACAAAATTACGTTATGTTATAGTGAAACTATTAATTTTGAGTGTGACAATGGAATTTGGTTTTATTAAATTATGAAACTTTAATTAGTGACATTGGCTGTGGGCAATCGCCATGCCCCAACGTATAATTTGTCGTCGGTTGGAGTGTGACATAGTTACTAATAAGTTTATAAATTTCTTTATATGTTAATCGACCTACAACACAAAAAGGATAAAAAAAAATTGTGACGTTCTCTAGAAAATGAATCTTGTGAGGTCAACCACCCTTCACACCCTTAAAACCGTCCTCTTCATATCACAATTGTATAGTATATTATCAAATATTACGAAGTAATTGCATGGCCAACGATATGGGTCAAACCCAAAATTACCGTGGTTGACTGGTTGTGTTGTTTTGGGTCATATGATAATATCAAATCATATGACCCAAGTCTGTTCTGAGTCACTGCTGGTTGAGTCACATTCATATCTACATTTCTGATATTTCTCTGTCAAACAGGATCCAAGGGAGCTAATTTGAAGCTTATAATAGGTAATCATTCAAACTTTTATCTATCCTAAGGATATTGTTTGAACTTTGAAGACATTCTTGAAAAGTACTAGTATTAAAAAAGAAATGCATCCTTCTAATTTTTTTAAGAAAAACCAAGACATATAATATTGAATTATCCACTAAACATATGGTGTAGGCATTTCATTCAGCATCACAGCAAGTTTGTTCGTGGTGTTTGTGATTCTCTGTCGAAAATCGAGGTTACGTTCAACTCCACAAGGACGTGAAGCTGCAAATGATCAAATAGAATTATTCACAAGGAACTATAAAAGTTTGGCACCAAAAAGATACAAGTATTCAAAAATCAAGAAAATAACAAACTCATTCCAAGATAAATTGGGACAAGGAGGATATGGAAGTGTTTACAAAGGACAATTGTCTGATGGACATCTAGTTGCGGTGAAGCTCTTGAGTGAAACAACCGGAGACGGAGAAGATTTCATTAATGAAATTGAAAGCATCAGTAGGACTTCTCATGTGAACATAGTCACACTCTTAGGTTTTTGCATTGAGGGAACGAAGAGAGCCTTGATTTACGAATTCGTGCCAAATGGATCATTAGATAAGTTTCTATGTTGTGACGACTCTCATTTGAACCAGAACACATTGTTCCAGATTGCAAAAGGGATAGCAAGAGGTCTAGAGTACCTGCATAGAGGTTGTAACACAAGAATCGTGCATTTTGACATAAAACCTCACAACATTCTATTAGATGAAGAATTCGTCCCAAAAATATCTGATTTCGGGCTGGCTAAGTTATGCAAGAAAAAAGAAAGTGTTGTGTCTGTAATGGGTGCAAGAGGTACCGCAGGATACATGGCCCCTGAAGTATTTTTTAGGAGTCTTGGAGGTGCATCTCACAAATCTGATGTGTATAGCTACGGCATGCTGGTTCTTGAAATGATAGGTGCACGCAAGCACAATAAGGCTTGTAGCACAAGCACAAGTGAAGCATTCTTTCCAGATTGGATATACAAGCAAGTAGAAGTTGGATCTGATCTAAAGGAATATGGGGTTAAGACTGAAGGGGAATTAGAATTAGCTAGAAAGATGATGATGGTGGGCTTGTGGTGCATTCAATATCATCCGTCGGATCGACCTTCCATCGATAAAGTCGTTGAGATGTTGGAAGGAAGCTTTGAATTGCTGCAATTACCCCCCAAACGTTTCTGGGCATCTCCCACAAGTTCCAATCAATGCATCTCTCACTTAGAAACATGGAGTTCAGTCAGTGAGAATTAGCGAGACTATTAGAGAGTTTGGTTCATATGATGTTTATAAAACATTTAAAATACAAAGAAATTGAAATCTTTAAGTTATGTTTCGGTTTATTGAATAGAATTGAATTCAGTATGCCTTCCTTGTTTGATTTGTAAATCTGTTTTGGTAGTTGTAAATAAATAAAAATAAATAACATAATTATCTTTTGTTGCCATCTGTCGTAGTATCTTGTTTGTTGCTTTTATATTCCTGCAAGTCCTTTAAAATTCATTATTGAATGTTGCTAATAAATTTTTATGCACATTAATCCAATAAAAGTACGAAACATCTTTCGCTCCAAACTACTACATATTTTAGTCTCCTGAACTAAAACTTTTGTAATAAAATAACAAAATTAACAAAAACATAGAGATGAAAATGACATAAACCATAAGGACAAAAATCATGAAATTTAAAATTTTGCACTAAAATGGCAAAAGTAAACAAATCTCAGAGACGAAAATGACAATGTGTTCTAAAAGAAAACTTTTTATTTTGAAAAAAAAAAGAAAGAAAACTCATACTTATTAATCAATCTTTAAAAATTTTCTTTCTTGATTTTTTATTATTAGCTTATAAATATTATAAACAATTTTTTTAATAAAAATACGTAGAACGAAGTTACGTATATATAAACCATGTAAATATGTGTGTGTGAGTGAGTTTGTGTGTACTAAGACTATCCAAATGCGCACGTGAGCCCATGTGCACGTCACATGTGGACGCATTCTTTTTAGACGGATATAAGACTATCCACAGCGGTCACCCCACTGAAAATCCTTCCCCACCGAAATTTCCTTCCACGTCATCACCCCACTAAAAACTTTAAACCCTCACAGTGGTCACCCCACTGAAAACCTTCCCCACTCAAACCCTTCCCCACTCAAACCCTTCCTCACATGGGTCATGGTAGAGAGCGTGAATCAAGCGGGGAGCGGGAGCCGTTGAGCTGTTTTGGGCGGGGCCGCTGAAGGGGAGGGGCGGTGTTCCCGCTGTGGCCGCCGAAGGGAGCAAGCCCGCGGGAGAGGGCGGGGTAACCACTGCGTGTGGTCTAATGGAAGCCTAGGCATTTCTCCTCATTCGCATGTCCTTAGGTTTACTCAAGTGCAAGAAATGGTGGGTCCATCTTAATTAAAAATCAATTTTCTTTAAAATAAAACATGTAACGTTTTTTTGTAAAAAGAGAAGAGATAATGCATGTGAGAATGATGCGTTGTACTTAAAAAGAGAAGAGAGAATGAATGTGGAAATGATGAGTAAATATCTGATGTGCCACTGCCAGTGATGACTAAGATGCATGTAGTAAATGCAGTTTCTATCATTGCGGGTAGTCTAACCATTCAATACACTATTTGTTCAATAAACAATGCATTCAGTGAGTGAATAAACGTAATTAGCACTGAATATAAGTGGTTTTTCAATCAATGTATTAGATTTTCAGTCGTGATTTATTTGAAAAATTTGATTTAATTGCTACTTTCTCGCAAGAGATCAGCCAGGAAAAGCCTCCCCCTTCCTATTCGAGGCCGGGTGTCCTTGTCCCGCAAGCAACTTCATATTTATATAATTAATTAAGTGAATACGTATCACTCTGCAGTGTTTTCTCAACCTTATTTTTTTGTCTCTCTTATCAAATAACAGGACATCAAGACCTAAGCCCACCTTTACGTCCCGCCCTCCTCCTAAATACCACAAGGACCACCCATCTCTCTCTGTCGTCACTTCTCTAGATCTTAGTCTAATAGTTACAAGGTGAAAAGATATTGGTTAAATGGGTTCCAATGGTGACAAACACCCTCATCAGCAACCAGGAACGATGGTTGGGACTGGTGATAGAGGCCAAGACGAAGGGATTTGGCTCAACAACCACCTACCACAACAACTAAGGGTGTCAATTGTGCCTAACTGACACATTTACAAGTTGAAGGTTGACAAGTTGGTGGGTTGAATTTTTTTCAACCTGAATCCGACCTAGTTATATATTATTTGTGTCAAAGATTTCAACGTTAACCCAGATATGTATAAATTTGGAATTTGGGTCAATCCGAACATGACTCGTTTAATCCATTTATTTAAATTAATCAAATGAATACATAAATTGTAAGGTAGTTGTTAAGTTGATAACATCTCAATAATAGCAAGTTTTGTATGTGTATAGTTGTGACAAAATAACAAAAGAATTAGTATTACTAGAGCTAACAACATAATTACATAAATCAAAATGTTTAAGTCTGAATTCTAAAATAAATCTCATTTGTACAATTAACCGAAAAAAATAAAATTTTGTTAATTAATCAATTAAATTATGATAAATAACAAAAAAACAAAAAAGGGAAAATAATAATTTCGAAACTCTGAAACGGGTTAGTTGGTCCACCTGTTTTTAAATGGGTCAATCCGAACCCGGCTTATTTATAAACATGTCAACCTAAACACGTCACATTTTTTAAATATGTGATACTTGTCAACCCAAAACGTGATTAAGTGATTATGTTCATGTCTATTTCTTCAATGAAAGAGTTTTGATTGGTTTTTATGAAGTTGATGTTTACGAAGGTGATTTGATGAAGATGGGGATGTAAAGGTAAAGGGTATAACTATCGATCGTGATGATTTGAGGGTGGAGGTTATGATGACGACATTTATGGTGGTGATTGACAATAGAACCAGAATGGAGGTATGTATAGAGCTGCAGATGCATCAGCATGTCAAATGGGTGTCAGGTGGGGGAGTTAGTTTCTTTTGATTGAGTGGTGATTGTGTTGTGTGTGTTGCTGGTATGAGTGCACAAACTGGTTAACTGATCGAAGACCTGTTTTGGATCGAATAACCGAACCGGTTAACTGGTCAATAGTTTTAAGACAGTGTTGACTATAACCGACTATAACCGATTCGGTTAATAACCGGTTTATCAAACTCTAAAACCAAAACCAGTAAGAACATAAATCGGTTAACTGTTGATCGATTCCTTTGAATATGAACATGTATATATGTATATATATGAAAAATAGTTTATAGAATATAAATTAGATGAAACCTGTGAATCCAGTGAATGCGTTGTTGATTCCTAACATGTTTCTTGATTACGGATCTGACCCGATCGAATGGGTTCCCGTTTAGGGTGTATGATGACAATATTTAATTATTTAGTCTAACATTAACAGCTAAATAACGAACTTTTTACTTAGGTGTATTGGTTAACCGGTTTTTCAAACCTGTTGATAACCATTTTGGTCACTTGAAACCTTAAATTGTTAAATCCTAAACTGTTGGGTTTTTTTTTTTTTTTTTTCTGTGAAACCTAAAATCAGTTTCTAACGTACCGATTCGGTTAACTGGGTTTTCTATGCATCTTTTGCTAGAGATAAATGGTGAGGGGGTGGTGCTTTGCAAACGGGTGATTAAGGACTTGGGGGAAAGGAGAGGTGGGAGTTGCCTGGTCAAAAAGGAAAGATGGATGAGGACCCACACAATTTATTTTTCGTTATTATTATGTATTTCTTTTACTTTATTGTTATTAAAAAATTGTATTAGTTTAATCTATCTATTCTAATAAATCAAAGTTTTTCTAATGCCACATGGCGCGTTCTTAGAGCATATCAACTTTGATTTCCCGTCTCTCTCTCCTATTAAATATATCTCATATTAAATAATAATATTTAATTTTAAATATACTTTTTGCACATTTTTTTAAATTAAGAAAAATATTTTTTGATACATTAAAAATATATAAATATTAAAAAACACATTTTAAAAAACCAATTTATTATAAAATATACAATTTTTAAACAAAATTTTATAGCATGATTTAGTATAATTATTTTCATTGATGATTAAGCCGTGTAACACACGGGGTACTAACCTAGTATATATAATATGTTAAAGTTGATAATTTTTCTTATATATATTTTATGGGTTGAATATATATAAGTTTTTAAATTACTAAATATATATTTTATTTTATTGTTAACTTCGTTTAATTTCTTTTTAATTTTGATTCTTTTTTTCTAATTTTTTTTATTCAAACTTTAGTTTCCATTTATTATTGTAGGCAAGTTTATTATTTAAAACATAGTTATTCATTATTCTAACTTTTAATAAGAAAAATGCATTAATAGAAAAGAGAAATGCATGAAATATATAAGTTTGATTTAATTAGATATTGACATGTGACGGATTAAATCATTTATTTATCATATTAAAATATTTAGTTTTGTGACGGATGCAGAAATGTAATTTAGTCCAATGACGATGCATAAGAAAAAGATGTCGTCGTTACCGGTTACCGAAGGATCAAATTTCAAAGTTTGGGCGACTCCTAATGTTTTGCCAATGACCTCAATATTAAAATAAACCCCAATAACCGTATACTCATAACTCATAAGTAACCAACAGAAAAAAATAGTAAAACATAAATATAGTAAAATAAATCATCACGTGAATATTTTTATACCTCAAACACATAACGTATACTCGTAATTATGAACCAAAAAAAAATACATTACATAAAAAATGATAAAATGATAAGTTCAAAGATTTAATAATTCAAAAAGGCTAAGCCAATAGCCAACAGAGAGGCTGGAAGGATAGCATTGAACGACGAAGCTCCACCACTAGGTGGTGGCGGCGGAGTGGTGCTTCCGGTGACGATGGTCGGTGGGCTAGCAGATGGAGATGAAGTTGGGGGACATGGTTCAGTCGGTGTTGTTGGAGTAGGAGTAGCGGTAGGTGGTGGCGACGTAGGTGTTCTAGGATTCGTGGTGGAAGGGGACGGTGGTGGTGTAGGCGTTACTGATGGAGGAGTTGTGGCTGCAGCCGAGACGTTGATGGTTAACTTCTGACCGGCCTGGCAATGACTTGTGAAGGTGCAGATGTAATAGTGGGTGCCGGCGGTGGTCAAGGTGAGGGATGCGGGGCTCGTGGTGGTGAGGGAGATGGGATTAGTCGAAGTGCATGGATCGTATGCAGCCGCTGCAACCTCCGCAACGTCATGTTGTCCATTCATGAAGTTAAAGACGAGACTGTCACCGACGGTGAAGGATTGTTGTGAAGCCCAAGTGGTGTAAGCTGCCGCACCACCAGGAGCAATGGTCCAGCCCAAGGTGTCACCGACTACGTGTGTGGTCTGTGCCATGGCACCGTGAAAATGCATGGATGCAACCATTGTTGCGATGAACACCACCAAACTCAAAGTGAAATGTGCCATATTTGATTGAGTTTAAAAAATTGTTGTATTTTAGTTAATTTAAAGGAAGAATTTTAATAATGTGTTGATGAATTATGATGTGTTTGGGTTCGATATTTATATGAAGAAAAATGCATACACTTTCAAATCTTTATGGTTTACTTTTTCTTGTTTTCTTGGTTTCAAATGAAATAAATGCTATGATGTTGACACGAGTTGAATGGTATAAGGGCTCACAAGGGGTTACCGGGTTGATCCATGATTAATTTAGACCATAATTTTTTCCATGACCGCCTACAACGGCATAATGTTAAAAATAAATAAAAAAAATAAAAAATAAAAAAAATCTTAAATTATATTTGGGAATGTTTGATATAAAACGATTAAATATTTTATACTCTTTTACCATAATTTTAAGTTATTAAATCAATTTATTTTTTTATTTTTTTTATTTTTTATACGACAAAAAACAATTTCACATAATTAATTCTATTCTTAAATATACCTCAAAATTTACCATTATTAAAATTGAAACTATCTAGTTTACAATATAAGAATTATCTTAATTACCAAATTATCTGAAAAATACATTCAATAAAGATAAATGTTTTAAATGACTCATTTTTACTTTATTATCTCATTTTGTTTATTTAACCTTTGTCATGAAATCTCCACATTTGTATAGACGTTGGCGTCTTAAGTGCAGGGGTTCCGGCCTATAAAACTCACGAAACTTAAAAAGTCATGTCCGGCCTATACTGGCATCCTTGTTCATACACTCTGACATACGTCCATATAATTAAAAATTGTGTCATGGGCGCCTTCTTTCTGACAGGGTTGTCAAAGGCTTCGCTATCCATAAACATTTTTTATTTTGTTTATAAAAGCACTCTTCTAACCAAGAATACAAACGTCTGGCTTGCCTATATTGCTGCCTTAACCACCTTAACAAATTCAACTCCATAGGCTTAGCAGGAAAAGATTACGGGCATTGCATATATCATATATGCGGACATGGGCGGGATGTTGGAATTCTAGTCGTCCGAATTTACCGGTGGGGTTGGGGGCGGTGCGACCGCCTGGCCTCGCCGAAGGATACAATCCCGCGCCCCCAGCAAGGGAGTATTAAACATGGTCTTAGAGTGGTAATAACTTAATATTCTGATTTTATTAAAGTTGATCTCATCCTTTAAAAAAAAATGTTTGTCAAATTGTCACCATATTTCCAAAATCTTTAGTAGTTTGACAAAACCTAGTACCTCATGCTTTAAAAATTGTACAAGTGATGAAGAAATGGGATCCGTATTTGGAAAGACGTCTCCAGTGACCTTTAAAGTTGACTATTAATACTCGTGACTAATTGGTGCATTAGTTTAGACTTGTTCAAATCTAGAAGCTCGAAAATTTAGCGCCTGTTTACTTGTTAACTTGTGTACCTATTATATTAAAGGGCTTCTAGCCTAATGATAGCTCCTTAACTTCTCTTATAAGAGGTCTTGGGTTGGAGTCTCACCTAGAGCAAATATTGCTTTGAAGTGAGCCAAGAGGTTTTCCTAGTTGTAGGTTTCCTCTTGAGCAGGTGGATCAGGTCATCACGCTCTGTTATTCGGGCGGAAGGATGATCTATTTGCCAGGGTGATCCGAGTGACCGAGCGTTTGCTGTTAAAAAAAAAATTATATTAAAGAAGTATTTTTAAAGGACACATGTCGCGTTCTGGTGTAATATGAAAAAAAAATTCAGGTCTCTCTCTTCTTCTTTTTTTGAACGGCATTTACCACTGATTTTCAGTTCATGTCACTAAGGTCTAGTTACCATGACCTCCGTTGAGACCCCACCACCACCCCAGGAAGAAAACCGCACCGAAAAACCCCTTGACCTCTCAAGGACCCCTATTTCATCTTGGGAGGGATTTGAACCTATAACCTTCCATTTATAAAGCCATGGGGTACCGCTAGGGCAAAACCCCTTTGGTACGTCTCTCTCTTCTAATATATATTTATAATTTTTAGTAATTAAATTATATAATTAAATATTATAAAATATAAATCTTCTTATTCTAATATTTTACTAATTTAATATAATTTATAAATTATAAAAATATTTCAATTATACTTTATCTTAAAATATTATTATATAATTATTAAAAATTTATTATTATTATTTTATATTAATAAATATTTTTTTAATTATCCAACTCGTGTAATACACAGAGTTTTAGGCTAGTTTGATTTATAAAGAAGTTGATAAGTTAAAAAATGTTTGTCAATGTTAAAATGACCTTTCATTTTGGATTATTTACATATCTCTCTAGTAAAAACCTTAATTGCATATTTATTCAACCTTTAAAAGAAGTTACATATTTCTCCTTGAAAGTGAAAATATATAATTAACTAGTTCAAATGAAAGAAAAAATATTTTTAAAAAAGAAGAAATATGTAATTGACTTTTTTACTTGGTTATATATGTAATAAAGTATATTTTGAAAAGTAAATATGTAAATGCCCCTTTATTTTAACTTTTTGTGTAAGGTTAAAATACTATTTTCAAAAAACCATAATTTTGTATCTAATTTTGTATCTTTTAAAAAGTTAATCCTAATACTTTTTTAGAAACTTCATTTTAAAAAGTTACAAGTTAATAAGACTATGTATAGTGGTCACTTCACTGAAATTCAATCCGAATGAAATTTTCTGATACGTTATCACTCTACTGAAAACCTTAAAACCAATAGTGGTCACTCAACTGAAAACCTTTTCTCTAAATAACCGTCCCCACTAAAACAATGAATCAAAACACGAAAGGAGGAGCGGGGAGCAGGAGCCGCTAGGCGCTCGGAAGAGAGGCCGTTGGGATAGGGGATGGTGTGCCCACTCACCCCCGCCCAAACATGCCCTTAATAAACTACAATAAATCCCCAAAATGGTAATTATTGAAACAATTTTGAGCGTGTTGTTTATTTAACAAAGCAAGGTTTTAAAATGTTATTCTTTTATGGGTCTTAGCACATATACAAGTACATGCGTCCGACTGTACTACAGAACAATATGAAGAAATCACATGGCATTACGGGCGTCGATACCCATACTTTTCTTGTCAGACGCCCCTACATTTACAAGTAGGCACACGTCCATATATGTAAGGGCATCATTGCCATTAAATGACATATGATCTCTTCTTATTGATCTTATACCAGAACACACGTACATATATGAGTACCGATGCCTATAAAAATATGAACAATTTTAGGTATTATTTAGTTAAATGAAAAAAAAAATATTTTAAAATTTTAATTTTGGATAGAAATTTTCCTAATTTTATTGATGATTAACATTCATTAAATATAGGCGGCATGTCAAGCGGTTAACTTCCATTAAACTTGATTATCCACAACCCTTGAATGGCTCTCGTGCGTCCTAAACCTTGGTGGGTTTTACACACCCTAAGTACTTAGACCATCCCCAATAGACAATAGGGGTGGTTTGCACCATTCTTCGCCATGTTGGTGGCGTTCTAGCGGTGCCTCACCATCAGGCGTGGTTGAATTTTGAGTGGCTGAAAGTGAAGACATAAATTGGTGGGGCCAACATGACTTTTCATTTAATATATTTTTTTTGAAAGGCAAAATTCATTAAAAAAACGATTAGCAAGAAGCTAGCAAACCATAGTACAACAACCAATGTTCAAAAACCTATGCGTCAAATCTACACCAATCATTCCAATTAGTATTCATTGAGGAAAATCTATGCATGATACATAAAAATGAGAGAGCTTTGATTTGTTGGCAGGTTTTTGTAATGGCAATCACATGATTTCCAAATGAAGCTTTGTTAAAAGCTCGCCAAATACACCATAAGGCAGTGATGACGATTGTTCGAAGAACGTTCCTTTTCCTTTTTTCCATATATGTAGACAGATGGATATTGAGGAGGTCTTTGATGCTAAAAGCATAGATTGAAGCGATTTTGCACCAAAAAGAAATGATCCAAACATTGTTTGGATATTCGCATGATATCAATAAATGATCAAGATCTTTGTCAAAGGTTTTACAAAGGGAACATATATAGGAATCCACTAATAATTTCATGATGGAAGGAGGTCTGTTCCTAGCCACTCTCCAACATAAAATGTTTATTTTGACACAAAACCAATTGAACCGTGAGTGAGTTGAATGTGGATTCCTAAGGACGTCTTAAGACATCAGTAGAAAATATGTCTTAAAACACTCATTTAGACCCTAACAAAGCCTCCAACATATGAGCTCGTATATTTCTTTATGAGACAAAAAAATTATAGAACTGGCGTTTAAAGAGAGGTCTAAAGCGTAGTATAAAACTAAAACAGAGGAGTATCATTAATTATTTTAATAAAATCTTGATCGAACATGATTGTTTTGGTAAATAACCCTTCTATGTATAGACTAGCTAGTATAGCACCTGCGCGATGTAGCGTGAAACACAACACTTAAGTTGGTGATTTTAAAGGTTTGCAATGTTCGTTTTTGAGTTATAACCACAATAAAAACAATTTTTTAACTTAGTAGTTAATTAAAAATGACTTTAAACTTATAACATAAAAGGCAAAATGTGCCAAAAATATCAAGATGTGATTAATTTGTTTTGAGAGATTTTCTTTTATAGTCACTCTATCTCACATAAATTATTATAAACTACCAATGTGAGACAAACTGAAAATAGAAAAAAACTTCTAAATTATATTTAAAAAATTGTATCATATGATTTAAGAGTCGTAAAACTTTTAAATTTAAGAGATTTAAGTAAATTATTCTTTTATACTTCTAATATGTATTATATAATAGTATAGAAATAGAGAACTGTAATCTTGTCAAATAAGTATCCTTAAGGAATCTAGCTAGGTCTCGTTGCCAAAGGATAGATTTAAAAGTTAGGGCGACGTACTGCTGTTATTTGCCATTGAACAATTAAATATTAAAATAAAAACCAATAAACGACTTCGTTCTCATTTTAATTTTAATCATAAATTAAATAGTTGTGCTGCATGTATTTATATAGTAACAAAATATAAACATATTAAAACAAATCATCACGTGAAATATTTATAAATCTCAAACATACATCGAATACAATTTAATTTAAAAAAAATACATCATATAAAAAATGATAAAATGATAAGTAACTAAACACTCTCGATTGGTTCACTAATTTAATAATTCAAAAAGGCTAAGCCAATAGCCAACAAAGAGACCGGTAGCATAGAGTTGAAAGATGAAGCTCCACCACTAGGTGGTGGCGGCGGAGTGGTGCTTCCGGTCGTGATGGTCGGTGGGCTAGCAGATGGAGATGAGGTGGGGGGACATGGTTCAGTTGGTGTTGTTGGAGTAGGAGTAGTGGTAGGTGGTGGTGCCGTAGGTGTTCTAGGATTTGTTGTGGAAGGAGACGGTGGTGGTGTAGGAGTCACTGATGGAGGAGTTGTGGCTGCAGCAGAGACGTTGATGGTTAACTTCTGACCAGCCTGGCAATGACTTGTGAAGGTGCAGATGTAATAGTGGGTGCCAGCAGTGGTCAAGGTGAGGGATGCGGGGCTCGTGGTGGTGAGGGAGATGGGATTAGTCGAAGTGCATGGATCGTATGCAGCCGCTGCAACCTCCGCAACGTCGTGTTGTCCATTCATGAAGTTAAAGACGAGAACGTCACCGACGGTGAAGGATTGTTGTGAAGCCCAATTGGTGTAAGTTGCCGCACCACCAGGAGCAATGGTCCATCCCAAGGTGTCACCGACTACGTGAGTGGTCTGTGCCATGGTGTTATAGAACTGCATGGATGCAACCATTGTGACTATGAACACCACCAAACTCAAAGTGAAACGAGTCATTTTTGATTGAGTTTAAAAAACTGTTGTATTTTAGTTAATTTAAATTAGGAAGGATTATTTAAATTAATTTGTTGATGAATTATGGTGTATTTAGGTTTGGTATTTATATGAAGAACAATGCATGCACTTTCAAATCTTTATGGTTTACTTTTTCTTGTTTTCTTGGTTTCAAATGAAATAAATGCTATGATGTTGACAAGAGTTGAATGGTGCAAGGGCTCACAGGGGTTTACCCGGTTGATCCATAATTAATTTAGACCATAACTTTGTCCATGGCCACGTACAACAGCGGCATAATGTTAAAAGAAAAAAAAAATCCTTAAAACTATATTTGGGAGTGTTTGACACAATGATAAAATATTTTGTAGTCATTTACCATAATTTTAAGTTATTAAATCAGTTTATTTTTTTATTTTTATACAACAAAAAACAATTTCACATATCTAATTCTCTTCTTAAATAGACATCAAAATTTACCATAATTAAAATTTAAAGGATTATTTACATATATCCCCCTAATGAGAGCATTAATTACATATTTACCCAACCCTTAAAATCAATCTAATTTATTTTGAAGGGGAACTATCTTTTAAAAAGGGAAAATATGTAATTGACTTTTTTGGTTGGGTATATATATAATAAATGATATTTGGAGGGGGAAATATGTAAATGCCCCAAATTTAAACTCTCTACCTTACAGTATAAAAATTATCTTATACCAAAATATCTAAAAAATACATTCAATGAAGAAAATTTTCTAAAATGCCTCGTTTTGACTTTATTATCCTATTTTGTTCATTTAACCTTGGTCATGAAATCTCCACACTTGTATTGGCATTGGCGCCTTAAGTGGAGGGGCTCCCGCTTATAAAACTCACGAAACTGAAAATGTCACGTTCTATACTGGCGTTCGTGTTCATACACTCTGACATACGTCCATATATAAGTTAAAATTGTGTCACAGGTGTCTTTTCTCTGACAGGGTTGTCAAAGGCTTCGCCATCCGTAAACATTTCTTAATTTTTTTTTTTCTAAAAGCACTCTTCTAACAAAGAATACAAACGTCTAGCCTACCCTAACCACCTCATTAAATTCTACTTTGTAGGCTTTGCGAAAAAAGCTTACGGGCATTGCATATATGCGGACATGGGCGGGAAGTTGGAATTCAAAACCTTCTAAGCTTTTGGTTAAGTAAGCGGACACCTATGCACGTATATGTTTACCAACGAACACCTACACATATATGTTTATGAACGGACACCTATACACCATATCCTAGACACGTGTCACCTCTACAAATTACCCTACGTGGGAGAATACATATATACAAAGGGTTGGACATTTGCATTAAATTATTTTTGATTAATCTCCTTTATTTTTTTAATGTAAACCTTATATAAGTTGATGTAAATCGTCAATCACAACTTTCAAATAAGAAAAATGTTAAACTTGTGGTGCAAGAATTAATACAACGTATAACGAGTTGTTCATATTTGTATTTTGTTTAAATAAAATAACAAGTGTATGCTTACTAAATTAAACATTTTTCGGTATTTTCTTATTATAATTTTTTTTAAAGAGCAAATATTTTTCACTTTTTGTTCATTATAAACTTGAACCTTTAACATTTTTTTAAGAAAAGTACTACCTTAACATCATCTTGATACCATTGGAACAAATTTAAATATGCCGTAAATAATTTTGTAGATTAGTTTAAGTAGGATAAAAAGGGTAACGTCTCGTCGTTCAAGAAAAAAAAACATATGGTCTTCAATTAGAGTGGTAATAATTTAATATTGTGATTTTATTAAGTTAATCGTATCCTTTAAAAAATTAAATGTTTATCATATTATTCACCACATTTCAAAAGTCTTTAATAGGTTGGCAAAACCTAGTACCTCATGCTTTAAAAGTTGTACAAGTCATGAAGAAATGGGATCCGTATTTGGAGAGACGTCTCCAATGACCTTTAAGGTTGACTATTAATACTCGTGACTAATTGGTGCATTAGTTTAGACTTGTTCAAATCTAGAAGCCCTTACTCTCGATAATTTAGTGCAAGTTTACTTGTAAGACCGGCCACAATGGTAGCCCCGTCCGGCCAGCGGGCTCTTCCCCCGCCGCGGTGCCCAGCGGGAACACCGCACCTAGGCCAGCGGTGCCCCGCCCAACGAGCCGGAACGGCCCCCGCTCCCCGTTCGGTTTCCAACCTCCTCATTGGTTGGCTTAAAATGGTGAGCCCATACAACGGCTAGAATTTTAAAAAACAAAATAAAATAATAAAATCGATCTTTATATAAACTTCTCATTTCAACCATTTTACACACTCATTTTCATTCAAACTCTCTTAATTTTTATACAATTTATTTTTTATAAAAATGTCATCATCCTCTCTGGTGTTATCATCATCCTCTTCATCTTCTGATAGCGAGGGTATTGATCTTTTTATCTCGTCCTTGTCTACGATGGCTCAAGAAAAGGCTTCTCAGATTCCTCGGCCTATAATTAGAAGAATTCAAATTAATCGAGACAGGGAAGCGGGGCATGATCTTTTAATGCGTCATTATTTTGGAAACGAACCGTTGTATAATGAGACGTTGTTCAAGAGGCGTTTCCGGATGCAACGACCATTATTTGAACGTATCGTGAACGACCTGGAGGTTGCGGATACTTATTTTCAATTGAGATGGGATGCTCGCGGCAAGCGAGGATTTACACCTTTACAAAAGTGTACGTCGGCTATTCGACAATTGGCATACGGGAGTACGGCAAACATAATGGACAACTATTTACAGATGTCAGACAGCACTTCCAGAGAATGCCTTTATAATTTCTGTAAGAATATCCGTCGACTCTATGGTCCTAAATATTTGCGCAAACCAAATTATAATGATGTTATGAATTTGTATGAACACCATGAAAATTATCTTAAAGCAGTTGCTTCACAGGATTTATGGATTTGGCATGGCCGGTGCGAATAACGACCTAAACGTTCTAAACTCGTCACCGTTACTCAATGATATGGAAAACGGTATGTTTCCACAATCATCGTTTTTTTGTAACGATAACGAGTATGCTCACGGTTACTATCTTGCTGACGGGATTTACCTAGAATGACCGGTTTTTATGCAAACAATAACATGTCCAACAACCTTTAAACGGAAAAGGTTTCAAGTAGCTCAAGAGGGTGCAAGGAAGGATATTGAGCGGGATTTTGGTGTTCTTAAAAATAGATTTCAAATTATAAAAAATCCGGCTAGAGCATGGCATCCCAAAAAAATTAGATCCGTTATGTATGCATGTATCATAATACACAATATGATACTTGAATGTGAGGGCAAGTCGATTAGCCCGTTTGTACCGGATGAAGACGAACCGCCATCTCCTTTTGACATTGATGACCCGCGCAGAGATAACCAAATTTTGGCGTTGCGAAACAAAAGAATTCACGAGTCGTTAAAAGCCGATTTGGTCGAACATATCGAAAGGGTTCGCACCGATATTGTTGTTCGTAGCATCTAAGGCGACTAGTAGATTTTTAATATGTGTTTTGTTTTTTTTAATGTAATTTGTGTTTTTTTGTAAAATATTGAATTATTTTAAATTAGAGTAATGTTTTTTATTTATTTTTAACTGTTGATGATGTGGAATAGTGGGGAAGGGTTTTCAGTGGGGTGACCATTGTGGGTGTTTAAGGTTTTCAGTGGGCTAATGACGTGGCAGGAAATTTCAGTGAGGAAGGGTTTTCAGTGGGGTGACCGCTGTGGATAGTCTAAGGATTGGGTTCAACACAATATTCTATTATCCTAAAAAGGTTAAAAATTGTATTGATCATTAGATCATGAGATCAAATTTAAAATGGGAAATTAAAAATTTTAGAAGGAAAAGTTGTTAAAGGTTAATTTAGCCATAAACACTTTCCTCACATTTTTTAGACGTTCATAACTTTTACATATGATATTATTTTTTTAAAAAATATATATCATAAAAACGAGCATTTTCTTATCTTTAAATGAATATAATTTTGTTATAGAAAATGAATTTTTTCAGCTCACTGTGTCTAATTATCGTCGTTGTGTCTTTTTTAAACGTTTGTGTATAATTATATTTTTGTGTTTTTCTTACAGATAATTGTGTCTTTTTTTACAGGTAATTGTGTCTTTTTTAAAAATCATTGTGTTATTCATACTCGTCATTATGTTATTATTGCTTAACATTATGTATTCTGCAACATCACTGTGTCTTAAATTGTTTTTAAAAACATAACATTGAGGAGAAACACAAAAGATACAATAACATGTACAAAATACACAATGACCTATACAAAAACACAATGACCTGTACAAAATTGTTATACTCATCATTGTGTCTTTTTTTACAAGTAATTGTGTCTTTATTTAAAAATCATTGTGTTATTCATACTTGTCATTGTGTCATCCTTGCTTAACATTATGAATTATGCAACATCATTATGTCTTAAATTGTTCAGGATAACACAACATTGAAAAAAAAATAATAAAAGACGCAATTAATATATATAAAAGACATAATGACCTGTACAAAATTGTTCATACTCGTCTTTGTGTCTTTATTATAGGTAATTGTGTCTTTTTAAAGATTCTTGTGTTATTCATACTCTTTCATTGTATCATCGTTGCTTGACATCATATATTATGCAACATTGCGACAATCATTGTGTCTTAAAATGTTTTATAAAAACACAAGATTGAGCAAAAACAAAAAAGACACAATAATCTGTACAAAATACACAATGACCTACACAAAAGACACAATAAACTAAAAAAAACAAAATTTTTTCTATAGCAATACACTACTAATTTTGAAGATAAAAAAATGTTCGTTTTTATGGTATATTTTTTTTTTCAAAAAATAATTCCGTATGTAAAAATTATGAATGTTGAAAGAAAGTGGGGGAACTTGATAAAAAGTCAACAAAAATAGTCATTACTAAAATACCCTTTAACAACTTAATTTAATAATGACCATTGATTAATGATATAATGGTTCAAGATCATTCTTATGCTTTTTAGGTTAACAAGCTTATTTAGTTTAACTTAACCATTACTTATTAACTTAGGTGTTGTTTGTTTTTTCAGAGGCAAAACGTCTGCAGTCTGCGGACCACGTCTGCAAGCCTCTTTTGCTGAAGAGTTGGCTAAAACCTCTTCAGTTTGTTAAAAGAAGATTGTTTGTTTTTTAACGTCTGCGAATGAATCAACCCATTCTCACAATCACAATCAAACTAATTTTAAAAGAGAAACAAACACATGTGAATCACCATACTCCTTTACAGATAAAAACAAAAAAATCAAGTTCATCTTCAAATTGAAAATTTAAGCCTCGGGTCTTGAAGCATGTCTACGAACACCAATCCACAAAAAATCAGTTCATCTTCAGTCGGATATTGGTGTGGAGGCTACGGCCGAGGATGTTCATCTTCAGTCGGGTATTGGTGTGGAGGCTACTGCGGAGGATGTGGCTGTGGAGAGTTGGAGAGATGAAGGCGGTGGAGGGTTGGAGAGAGATGAAGACGTGGAGGGACGAGTGCAGTCCGACGCGACGTGGAGGGGGAGGTGGAGGCCGGCGGCGGGAGGCGGAGGGAGGCGACGGGAGGGCGGGAGGAGGAGGGCGGCAAAGGGAGAAAAGCAATGGAGGATTGAACGGATCAGCTGTGGAAGAAACGTGATGTAGCTCTTTTTTTTGACCTAATATGAGATGTGTAACAACCGAATAATTATCACATTTGATTGTGTATAAAATCTATGTTGAATTGACAATGGTAATTACTACAGATTGATAGTACACGAGAAATGATGAACGTAGGCGAAAACCGTGCGCGAAACGGAGTTACGGATTGTCCGGAATCACGAAACGAAGAAAATTTTCAAAGTATTGAACTTCTGGGCTCGTCGCGGTACGCGACGGAGATTTGAGGATCCTTCGCGGTACGCGACGAACCTAAAATATCTAAAATCCTCCGGATATCTTCGCGGTACGCGAAGCCTTATTTGGCCCCTCGTCGCGGTACGCGACGGGTGAGGCGGTGGAGAAAGATGACTACTTCATCAGTTTTACGCAGAAAAGTAAAATTTTTATATCAACTCGAACATATTCGCTCAAGAACACCATCAGACGAACTTTTCTCATCAAATCACCAAATCAAAGCCATCTGATCGCATATTTGAAGCCAGGGAACGTGTTTACAAGTCCTGATCGTTGTTTTAGCCATGAACTCCGTCAGATTAGGTAATAATTTGTTCTAACCTTCTAGTTTGATTTTGATCGATTAGATCTTGATTTTGAACGTAATGATATAGTTAGGATTGTTGATTATTGCCTAGATGATGGCTAGGATTGATTAGAAATGAAGAACACGATGTTCTAACGGTTAAATCCTTGTTTTGAGTCGTTGTAATGCCCGGTTTGCATGAAATCACAACTATGATTATAAAGGTTTAATCAATTTGATTATGACAATGTAGGTGATTAGCTTGGTTAATCTTTGAAATGCAAAGGTTAAATATAAGTGTTTCAAACTAATCACAACCATTAACATACTTATTGAAATGATTATCTGATGGTTATGATAACAGTCAGATTAGTATGTTAAACATGGTTATTAAACCTATTCTAAGACTACATTGTGATATTTCATGATATTTGGGTACTCAATAATAAGGATTTATCATTTCTAAGCCATTAATCTGTTTAAGAACTGTTTTAGCATTATAATCAACAACATTAACTATTTGATGACTTTCAAGACAATGTCTTTGACATTGAACGTTCAGAAAGATCTAATCAGTAGGTTAAAACATAAATGACTTATTAAGTGTAAACGAATGCAGAAATTCACCATTAGTACCAGTTTGTGAGTGATCTTGCTACAGTAAGACATCAGGTGAGTTCTATGAGCCCTCTTTTACTATTTTAACATTTTAGGGCTGATATGCATGTTATAAAGTTATTTTAGGTAAATGATTGTTTTATCTGGCTACGGTCAGATAAGAGAATATGTTAAAGTAAAGAATGTTTCAAGTTGTAAAGTTAATGTATGAAAGTGACACTAACCTGATTAAGGTCAGGTAAAGAATGTTTTCAAGTAAAGAACGTTTTAAAGTAAATAATGCTTTAAGTCTCAACTACAGTTGAGAAGTAAATGATTTTAAGAACCTCAGCTGAGATGTCAAGGATGTTTTAAAGACTCAACTACGGTTGAGAAATGAATGATTTTAAAAGTCTCGGCCGAGGTTAATTAGAAAATGCGATTTTGAAGTCCCGGCTGCGGTTGGGCAAATGTTGAGCACTGCGGTGCGGATAATGATTTATGATTATAATGATTTATGATTATGATTATGATGTTTTAAATGATTTAAATCATGTTATGTATGGATGATGTATGTCAAGAAGTCTTGTACCGGTATGAGCCGTCAATTTCGGTTGATGGTTTAAAAAGTCCTGTGAAAGAACAGGCAGAAGTCCTGTGAAAGAACAGGCATAAGTCCTGTGAAAGAACAGGCATAAGTCCTGTGAAAGAACAGGCCTGTCGACTGTGTGTCGCCAGTTGAGAAAGTATTATGCATGCATAACGTGTTGACTTCGGTCAACAGGACAGGCTACATTAATGCACTGTATGATTGATGTTATGATGTCATGTATGTTATGTATATGAAATGTTTTATGTTTAGTATGATTGAGACTGTTGACTTCGGTCGGCAGTAAAGACTAATGTTTTGCGTATATTAAAGATTTTATTTTTATGAAAAGTTAACTTAGAACTCACCAGCGAAAGCTGACTTGTTTAAGCATGCATGTCAGGTTGAATAGTTTGAGAGAGGAGACCAGGAGGGCTCATGGCATATGTTGAAGACTACCCTTGGCATAGACTGGCTGTATTATATGACTGTTAGAAGAGTGGGTCGTGTTTTAATATGTGTACTTTATGAATTTAATCACCTTAAATTCCGCTGCTATGATAATGTAAATATGGTTTAAGTATTATGTGTTTGATGTTTTTGCCAACTGAGGGGTTCGGGGCCTCTCAAGATGGAGAAGAGGTAAGAAGGGGTAAGAAGTCTTTGGACCATGTCTGCCTCAAGAAGAGGTCGGGAAGACGTTTTTAAATGAAATGTCTTCCAAAAAACAAACACACTGCAGAGGTAAACCTCTTCCCGTGGTCTGCTTGGCGCAGACATAAGAGGTCAAGAAGACCTTTTTTAAAAAAACAAACACCCTCTTAATTGTTTTACGAAAAAGTTAATAACTTAGAAAAAATGTTTGGCAATGTCAAAAAAGCTTTTTATTTTGTATTATTTACATACATCCCCCTATTGAGAAAACTTAATTGTATATTTACATAACCTTTAAAATCAATTACATATTTCTTCTTAAGAGGAGGAAATATATAATTAACTAGTTTATTTGAAAGGAAAATATTTTTTAAAAAGGGAAAATATGTAATTGACTTTTTTACTTGAGTATATATGTAATAAATGACATTTTGAAAGGGAAATATGTAAATGCTCCTTTTATTTTAACTTTTTGAGTAAGGTTAAAAAGTTATTTTCAAAAAAACATAATTTGTAGCTTTTAGAAAGACTTTATAACCTTTTGATGAAATAGGTTAAAAACTAATCAAAACACTTTCTTAAAAAAACAATACAAACAATTCATTGACTTATTGACTATTCACATAGCAAAGGTTAATTCAAATATTTTTTTTAGAAACTAAGTTTTAAAAAGCTTCAAGTTAATAAGCAATTTTAACAAAAAATTCTTTTAAAATTAAATAAATAATCCCTAACATGCCCTCAATAAACTACAATAAATCCCCAAAATGGTAATTATTAAAACTATTTTAAACATGTTTTTTATTTAATCAAGCAAGGTTTTAAGATGTTTATTCTTTAATGGGTCTTATCACACTGCGTCTGGCTATACTATAGAACAATATGAAGAAATCTATGGCGTTTACGGGCGTTAATACCCGTACTTTTCTTGTCAGGCGCACTTACATTTACAGACAGGCGCACGACAATATATGCACCAGCATTGTGCCATTAAAAGGCAGATGACATCTTCTGATTGATCATATAGCAGAACATATGTACATAAATGAGTACCAATGCCTGTAAAAATGTGAACAGTTTTAGGTATTATTTAGTTAAATGAAAAAAAATATTTAAAAAAAAAATTAATTTTGGACATAAATTTGATGATTAACATTCATTAAATACAGGCAGTCGGCGGTTAACTTCCATTGAACTTGATTATCCACCAACTCTTAAATGGCTATATGCGTCCTAAACCTTGGTAGGTTTTACACACCCTATGTTACTTAGACCATCCCAATAGGCAATAGGGGTGGTTTTCACCGTTCTTAGCCATGTTGGTGGCGTTCTAGCTGTTCTTCGCCATGTTGGTGGGGGGTTGGATTTCGGGTAGCCGAAAGTGAAGAAAAAAATTTGTAGGGCCAACATGACTTTTCATTTAATATATTTTTTTGAAAAGCAAAATTCAATTAAAAAACGACTAGCAAGAAGCTAGCATACCACAATGCAACAACCAAAGTTCGAAAACATATACATCAAATCTACACCGATCTATGCTTGATCCATAAAAACGAGAGAGCTTTAATTTCTTGACAAGTTTTTGTAATGGCAATCACATGATTTCTAAATGAAGCTTCGTTATGGGCTTGCCAAATACACCATAAGGCAGTGATAATGATTGTTCGAAGAACATTCCTTTTCCTTTTTTCCATATATGTAGACAAATGGATATTGAGGATGTCTTTGATGCTGAAAGCGTATATTGGAACGATTTTGAACCAAGAAGAAATTAAACTACAAACATTCTTTGCATATTCACATTTTCAATAAATGATCAAGATCTTCGTCAAAGGTTTTACAAAGGGAACATATATTGGAACGCCTGATAATTCCAATAGTATTTAAAATTTTCATGGTAGGAAGTATGTTCCTAACCACTCTGCAACATATGATTTTTTATTTTGACAGGAAGCCAATTGAGCAATGAGTGAGTTGAATTTTGGATTCCCAATGGAGGCTTTTGTTAGACTGTTCGCATGGAAGAAACCGAGAATTTCCTTGACTTGTCAGGAAGCCAAGACCATGAATCCTTCTCCGAACAGGGCTAGACACTAGTAATAATCTCCAAACACTTGTCCCATTGGCGACCTTCTTCTTGCGATAATACATGCATATTCCACCTCCATTTCAAGTTCGCTATATGATCCTAAAACAACAAAAACAAAACAAAACTCATATACAAGAATGGACTTACATTAATAATTGAGACAAGAATGTTTGACAAAAAGGATGTAAGGGTATCATAGTAATTTTTACCTTTTTAGATTCTTTTATTTTTTTCGTATGATCATAAAATTTATATAACAATATTTTATTTTTAAAAAATCACAACACTTAATCGAAAGTCTTCTCTCTTTAGTGTTAATATGCTTTCTTTTGAAAAAATTCTACTATGCTAATATGTTATTTTCATGTCTCTATTCTTTGTTACTTTTTTCTCTATTACATTTTTATGATATTTTTTGTGTTGTATTTTTTCCGGTATTATGTTAAAATCTAGTACATTTTTCGCAAAATCCATTACATGTTTTGAAAATACAGTACATTTACTAAAAAAATAGCAAGAATTTTAAAATTTTAATTGTCATTTTTATGTATGCCTGACAAAATAGGTGGGTTGGGTCGGGTTGGGTAACGGGTTCGGGTCAGGATGGGTGCGGGTCAGGATGGGTGCTGGTCAGAACGGATTTTAAGCAAAATCAGTTCGGTTCTAAATGTAGTGTTCTTAAAAAAACATCAATTTAGTTTAACTTAAGATGTGTTATAAGTAAACAAATAGTCAATTTAGATAATTTTTAATGATTTTCTAATCAAATAAGTTCTTAATCATTCTTAAATGTTTGAATCCATTGCATTTACATAGTTTTTTTGGTTACCCATCTTGACCCCATTGTGTTTAAGTGCTACTCATTTCAACCCATTCAATATTATGATGTTACCCATTTCAACCAATTATACTACAATTGTTTACCCAAACCAACCTATTTCTTTTGAAATGAGTAAAAATTGTCACCTCTATTTTTATGTATCAAATATTATACTTATATTAAAGATAAAAAATGCTTAATTCAATATCAAATGAAATTGTTATGAAACATATAAAAATTAAAAAAATTTTCAAAAAAATCAATAAAAGATGCTATATCAAAATTACTTTCTTATTTTTTTTCCTACCATGCCATAACCGATGCCTATTTGTAGATATGTTGTTAGGTGTTTTAAGTCTTCGTGGTAGATCCTTATATATCACCACAAGAAAAATGACCAATAACGACGACTTCATTAGCGACAATCCTTAAGAAACCTATGTCGTCTTTGCCAGACAGATTTCAAAGTTTTGGCGACGTAATGCTACTATTTGCCAATGATAATTAAATATTAAAATAAACCCCAATAAGCGACATCGTTCTCATTTTAATTTTAACCATAAATTAAATAGTTGTGTTGCATATATTTATATAGTAAAAAAATATAAACATATTAAAACAAATCATCACGTTAAATATTTATTAATCTCAAACATACACATCGGATACTATTTAAAAAATAAAAAATACATGACATAAAAAATGATAAGGAAACACTATCACTCGGTTCACATACTTAATAATTCAAAAGGGCTAAGCCAATACCCAACAGTGAGACTAGTACCATAGCGTTGAACGACGAAGCTCCACCACTAGGTGGTGGCAGCGGAGTGGTGCTTCCGGTGGTGACGGTCGGTGGGCTAGCAGATGGAGATGAGGTGGGGGGACATGGTTCAGTTGGTGTTGTAGGAGTAGGAGTAGTGGTAGGTGGTGGCGACGTAGGTGTTCTAGGATTCGTGGTGGAAGGAGACGGTGGTTGCGTAGGAGTTACAGATGGAGGAGTTGTGGCTGCAGCCGAGACGTTGATGGTTAATTTCTGACCGGCCTGGCAATGACTTGTGAAGGTGCAGATGTAATAGTGGGTGCCGGCGGTGGTCAAGGTGAGGGATGCGGGGCTCGTGGTGGTGAGGGAGATGGGATTAGTCGAAGTGCATGGATCGTATGCAGCCGCTGCAACCTCCGCGACGTCGTGTTGTCCAGTCATGAAGTTAAAGACGAGACTGTCACCGACGGTGAAGGTTTGTTGTGAAGCCCAAGTGGTGTAAGCTGCAGCACCACCAGGAGCAATGGTCCAGCTCAAGGTGTCACCGACGACATGAGTGGTCTGTGCCATGGTGTCGTGAAACTGCATGGATGCAACCATTGTGGCAATGAACACCACCAAACTCAAAGTGAAACGAGTCATCTTTGATTGTTTTAGTTAATTAAACAAAGGATTATTTAAATTAATTTGTTGATGAATTATGGTGTATTTGGGTTTGATATTTATATGAGAACAATGCATACACTTTCAAATCTTTATGGTTTACTTTTTCTTGTTTTGATTTCAAATGCAATAAATGATATGATGTTGATACGAGTTGAATAGTATAAGGGCTCACAGGGGGTTACGGGGTTGATTCATAATTAATATATACCATAACTTCATCCATAGCCACGTACAACCACGTACAACAACGACATAATGTTTTTAAAAAAAACGAAAAAATATATTTTGGGTTGTTAGATATACAATGATTAAATATTATATAGTCTTTTACCATAATTTTATGTTATTAAATCAATTTATTTTTTATACAACAAAAAGCAAATTCACATATCTAAGTCTATTCTTAAATATAAATCAAAATTTACCATTATCAAAATTTGAACTCTCCACCAAAATATCTAAAAAATACTTTATTATCTCACTAGGTAAAAACTTGTATATTACATAGGTTAAGTAAATAAAATTTTAAATTATTTATTTTAAATAACCTATTACATATTTTTCAAAGACTTTTTGTAAAAAATTAAATGATATGACTTATGATATAATCGTATTATTTGTTAAATTGAATACAATTATTATTATTTAATAGAAGATAAAGAAGAAGAAAAATCAAAATCTAACAAAAGATGGTTTACAAACAATTTAAAATAGAGGAAAGCATAAACAACTAATTTTTAAATGGTTTATAATACTGACACGTGACCTATTAAAATCTTTATTTATTATATAACTAGGTTATTAACCCGTGTATTACACGGTTAAATATAAAATATTAAATAGTTAGTAATGAAAATTTAATAATTATAAAATGATATTTGATATAAAATGATTAATTTACATATTAATAAATATTTTAAGTAATAAAAAATAATTAAAAACTTTAATCACTATACAAATGAAATATAACCTTTTAATGTGTAATAATTTATATCTTTGAAATAAATAATATTAAAATATAATATTTGTAATATTAAAGTTAAACGACCCAATTTAAATTAACACTAAACATAACAGACAAAAAATGTAACTTTCTGAATCATTTTTATTATTTTAGATTTTAAATAAATTAAAAAACGCAATTAGATGATAAATATCTCATTGTTTAAAAACTCCTTTTATAATATATTTTAATATTTCTTACTTTAAAAATTTTTATTTTTGAAAATTTCATATTTTATAAAAAAAATTTAAGTGTGCTTTATAATAAAAGGATAAAATAATATATTAGTTATTAGTATTATAATGATTCAATAATAGAAAAGATTTATTTAATAAGAGAGGGAATATATAATTATTTAATAGGAGAGAGAATTTAGTGAAATAATAAAAAGATGACATGTGGCAATAGTGGTGTAAGAATGTGACATGTGGCAAAATTGTTACTCTTTTATTATAGAGTATATATATAGATATATATTTTTTTTCATTTAACCTTAGTCATGAAATGTCCACACTTGTATAGGCATCGTGGGTGTAATTTAAAATTGTGGCACAGAGTGCCGAATTAAGCCTCTCTATCAAGGTTGTCAAAGGGATTACCGTCCACGAACATTGTACTATTATTTTTCTAAAAACACCCTTCTAACCAAGAATGCAAGCGTACGGTAGGGATGGCAGAAAAACCCATACCCTGTGGGAAAACCCGAAGCCCGAAACTGTAGGGCCGGGTATTGGCCCGAATATTAGGGTATAGGGCCGGGTATGGGATCAAAAAAAATATATTTTTCGGGTTCGGGTACGGGTACGGGTATGAGATTTAGGAATACCCGGCCCGATACCCGGCCCACTTACCCGAAGTAATACCCGTAATATTTTGTTAATATTTTTTAATTTTCTTTTCTAAAACATAAGTCTTTTAATGAAACATCATAACAAATTATAACTTTTATCTTATTATTTTATATTTAAAAATTAATCTTGTTGTTTTCGATATGTAATTTCAGTTTGAATATTAAATTAATAGTCAATAGTAGCATCTTTTAAATGTTATATGTCATGATATTTATATTTAATTTGTTTATATTTTATGGTGTTGATTTTATATGTATGATTCTAATTTATTTTTGTAATTAAACAATAACATGACACAAAATTAATACTATACAAATGTACTCGGAAAATCACAATTTTTTATTAATAAACTAATGGGTATACCCGATACCCGATGGGTAATTACCCGATAGATACCCGATGGGTAATGGGCCGGGTATGGGATACATTTTTACAATCGTGTATGAGACTGGGATTAGCAATACCCTACCCGAACCCGGCCCATTGCCATTCCTAGCGTACGGGTGCCCCAACCACTTCATTAAACTCAACTTCATGGGCTTGGCAGGAAAATCTTACGGGCATTGCCTATATACGGACATGGGCGGGAAACTGGAATTTAAAACGTCAAAACTTTTGGTATGAACGGACGCCTATACACGTATATTTTTAATATGTTTACCGGAATACACCTACACACATATATGTTTACGAGCAGATGCCTACACGGCTACACACCATATCTTTTATGTGTGCCACCTCTGCAAATTACCCTATATGGGCGGACACATATATACAAAGGATTAGACGTCTCTACATTGAATTTTATTAATAAATTCCTTTATTTGATGCAAAATTTAAATGAGTTGATGTAAATTGTCCTTCAGATTACTTTCAAATAAGAAAAATGTTAAACATATGAGGAAAAAAAAGAAAAGAAAACAATAGAAAGGATGAGAAAATATTAGATGAAGAAAAACCAATTTAGGCACTCATTAAGTTGAATTTAATGAGCTGGTTGGAGCACTCGTAGATGAGGTTTAGACACCCATATATGTGGCTTAGGAGCCTGTAACTTAAATTCACACACATGTATTCTTGGTTAAACAGGCGCCATAAAAAAAGAATACAAACTGTTTATGGGTGGGAAGGGCTCTAACAACCCAGTCAGAGAGTTGTTGGCGCATATAACATAAATTTAAATTTTATGGATGTATGTCACCCATACGTATGAGTGAGGATACTCATATTAAACATATTGTGTTGTCTGATTCTTTGATTTTATAGGCATGACGTCTAAAAAATGTGGACATTTCTTGATATTTGATGATAAAAAAGAAAAAATAAATAAAAAATAGACATGTATTTCAATCTATTATAATGTTTTATTTTAAAGCATTGCCATAAAAAAGAAGATGGTTCTGCGTGCCTTACCGGACATTTCCTCTGTTGACAATCATAGCATCATCTTTGAAAATAAATGTTTCTATGGTCTAATTGTGTAGACTTTTAGTTTTGACTTGTTCTATTTATTAATAATAATAATAATAATAATAATAATAATAATAATAATAATAATAATTATTATTATTATTATTATTATTATTATTTATTATTATTATTATTATTACTGTTATTATTATTTAAATATGTTCGTAAATATTTCATTTGTTTCATAACTACTTTATTATAGTAACTTATGACATTTATCAATATCAATAAAAATTTGTTTTTTTTTTCAAGAACATCATCATTACATATGTAAATATTTATAATAAAGATAGCAACTTAAGTTTTTAAATATTTGCAGTAACACATGTAAAAAGTGTACAAAAGATTTAAGACAATTAGATTTATATTTAATAGTTTAGATCAAATCGTAAAAGAAAAAAATGACAGAAAGTTATTTTAGTTAGTCATTGTTGCCAACTTTTTATTAAGTTCTCATTTTTTTAAATGTTTATAATTTTTATATATAACATTATACTTTTAAATTATACCATAATAATGAGTATTTTTTCTTTTTAAAAAGACTAAAATATTGTCATATAAAAAATTTTAAAAGAATTATGTTTATCAGCTCATTATGTTTTCTAACACATTATTGTGTATTTTTGGTCGTCATTGTGTCTTTATGCCCATTATGTATTCTACTATTTTTGTAAATGATGAAATAACATGATTATATATTTTTAATACGTAAAACATAATAACAAAATAACACCAAACTAATCTAACACGTAAAAGACTATGACATAATAGCTTGAAATAATTTAAAGCTTAAAATAAATGATAAATATATATAATATAATTACCTAAAATATGTGTTTTTCAAATTAATAAGTTTTGACAAACACAATAGTGAAATAACACAATTGAATATTTGTAATATTTAAAACATAAAAAATTAAATAGCAGTAAATTTAAAACACAATTGAAATAACACCATTCTTCTTCTTTTTCTCTCTCTCAGGCTCAACTGTTGGTCACTAAATATACACCATCGATGATCGAACATTCGTCTTCATTGTCATCAAGATCGAGAACACTTTTGTTTTTATCATCGCAACTCATCAACCTTCTTGAGTCATCGCAAGTTCATCAACAATTATGTATGTGTATTTACTATTTAGTGATTTTTGTTGTTGAAACTTTGACGATTATGTAACTAAGTAAGGGGTTGATAATGGATCAATTTTCATGTTCGCAGCCAAAAAATGAAGGTAGGGGGTTCAGGTTGCAGGCTGCAGCAAAACTCTATTGTGGACCGTGTGGAGTTGTGGACCTTGTGGTTGCCACTTTTAATAGTCCAGGTAGGGGGATGAGAATGGGTTATATGGTCCAGATAAGTAGTTACCAAAAGCCCAAAGATAGTACACAAATGGCCCACACATAGCCAGTTTACACTTTACACTACCCGTAAAAACTTGGAACCAACCCACCATATTCTGTGTCTTGACGTGACAATTTCCACAAAGCATGCGAAGAAAAAGCAATTTGTAGTCAAGTATGATAAACTTTGGTAAACATAAATACCATGCCTAGTATATTTTTACTAATATAAGTAGGGTCTGGAGGAGATAAATGACTAACTTTACGCCTATCTAAAGTGCATGGCCAGCTCAACCAATTTGAGAGCTTTATGAGACATTAAAATATGTGGTCCTTCATTCTTTTGAGAACATACATTCTTTCCCTATGTCCCTTTGATTCGTCCGTTACCTTGCAAACTTAGACGACTCTTTATTAGGGGTGTTTGTGGTCCGATTTTTAGGAGAAACCGTAAATAACGATTTATTAATGAATAAAACCAAAACCGAACATTTAAAAATAAAACCAAACCAAACCAAACCGTTATTAACAATTTGGTTTCGGTTTGGTTTTACGTACATGTATACATAATACATACATAGATACATATGTATGCATGCATAACACATGCACGGTCTGGTCTGGTCCGGTCTTTAGTGAAAATTAAACTGTACCAAACCATTCACTATAATTTCAAACTTTTTAAACCGATCGACCACATGTTTGGGAAAAAAACTGGCAACGAAACCCAACCATAAGTGTGATAAAAATGTTACTTCTAAGATGACCCCCGGCTCATGAAACATATCAATTGGATATGTAAATGTGGAGTTCTGTATTTGTATACCGAAACATTTTAGTAATATACGTCTAAGTCACCTCATGCCTTTACATTGGAGTCAAATACAGTGCCCTTTTGGCATCATAGACACCTCATTTACAAGTTTTTATATGTTTAGCTTCTATTGTTTCTTTTACTTTAAACAAACATGTAAGTCAAGTATAGAAGGTATGTCATAACTTTTTATTAGATGAAGATATTACGAGTCACATGTGACACTACATATATCTCTAATTCACAAACTTATTTGCAAGTTTTTCTTAGCTTTTCAACAATTTTATTATTAACCAAAACCAAACTATAACCGATGGTCAACCGATCATTGGTTATGGTTATAGATATGGATTTAGTATTAACCAAAATATTGGTTTTGGTTATGAAAATGACCATAACTGCATCTAACCAAATCATGCACGCCTCTAACTCAATCACAAATCCTACTCGTTAAATATCTTCACTTGATTACAAAATTTGGTAGAAGGTTACCTTAACACCAAAATTACTCAATTATATTTCGATAATGGAGGCGAATACCTCAAACTCTCCTCTCATTTCGCCTCTTGTGGAATTTCTAATCTAACACCTCCTCCTCACACACCCCGAACATAACGGGTATGTCAAATGTCACAATCGACACACTGTCGATGCCGACCTTACTCTACTCTCTCATGCCAAAATGGCCTCACAATTTTAGCCTTTTCCCTTCACAATCTCCACTTATCAAGTTAGTCACCTCCTCACATTTACTCTCCATAACGACTCGTCATTTTCCAAACTATTTCAAAGACTTTCAAACTAAATTAAACTACTAAGTTTTGGATGTCTCTCATACACTTGGGTTCGCCCTTATTCCAAACATAAACTTGATCAACGGTCTAAACCTTGCATATTTTTCGGTTACTCTTCCTGCCAAAGTGCTAATCGTCTTCTCGATCTACCCACCAACTGAGTTTATACATCTTGCCATTCATTTTGTTAAACAAGTTTTTCCTAATTCTTCCCTTACAAACACTAATTGTTTAACCTCAAAGTAAGTGGTTTAGTGGTTAAAGTGAAGGACATGCAACTTATAGGTCTCAAGTTTAATTATTATTTAAGACGATTTACCTTGAAGGCCACCGACAATATTGCTTGTTACCGCATTTTACATGCTCCTCATGGATAGTCAGGTATTGAGAGACTTCAGGTTTACCAGGTATGTGAGTTGTTATGGTCATTTAAAATTAAAAAAAGAAAAAAAAAATCGAATCTCCTCAACCCATCAATGTTGACTTTTGTTCCTCGTTGACTTTCCTTTCACATCCATACCCTTCTCAATTACTACCACAAATATATCCTCCACACAATCTAATTCCGGATGATTCCTAAGCACCACTAATTGTCTATCATCACCCACCAACTCTTAAACCCATGGGTGGATCTACAACATAAATATTTAGCTGAATTTTTTTTTTCTAAAAGCTAAGATGAGCATATTAATATTTTTAAAGGATGGTTCTTAATATAATTTATTCAGCATTTTACTAGTTTGAATGAGGTAAAGGATCTTTGTTAAAGGAATTTCTATAGGATTGTGTTAAAATCACTTCCGAAATCAATATTTTTTTCAGCAGGACTGCCACCGGATGTTTTGCCCCTTGAACCCTGCCAGGGGCGCTGCCCTTAGGATCCAGCAAGGGGACGTGATCCCCTTAACTCCCGCTTGGAGCAGAATTCAGAATCCTTGTACATGTATACACTAGGCATATTCGAACTCTTTAGTGAAAATGTTTTTTTAATTACTGACTTAGTGACTTGGTATATCACACTATTATTATTTGATAAATCATACAATACCTGAATACTCAAACCGACCCAAAACTTAACTTTTATGTCCGGTTCCATCTAATTGAATAATCTGAAAATAATGAACCTCGACAACACCATCGCTACCTCTCCTTAAGAAAGATTGTAAATTTAAATTTTGTATTAAGTTTACGTGGTTTCTAGCAGTCTTTCTCCACAACTTGAATTATCCTACAAAATTGGATCCGTAAATGTGGAGTTGTATATTTATGTGTACCGAAACATTTTAGTAATATTAAAACAATTGAATTATTCATATATTATTAATCCTTAAACTAATGAATGCGTCACTCTAAACCTAAAATTTATAAACTGTATAATTTTATAAAAAAAAAAAAAACAAACATAAAACCGTAAATTTAAAAAAAAAAAAATGAAACATATTGATCCAAACTGATGTAAAATTAGACTTTTATTTCTCGTGTAGTCGTGTTGATTAAGCCTATGCCTGGCCAAATGGGCGGGTTAGGTCGGGTTGGGTAACGGGTCAGAACGGGTTCAGGTCAGGATGGGTGCGGCGGGCCAGAACGGGTTTTAAGCAAAATTAGTTCGGGTCTAAATGGATTGTTCTTAAAAAACATCAATTTAGTTTAATTTAAAATGTATTATAAGTAAACAAATAGTACATTTGGATAATTTTTAGTGTTTTTATCATCATATATGTTATTAATCATTCTTAAATGTTTGAATCCATTACATTTACATACTTTTTTGGTTACCCGTCTTAACCCGCATTGTGTTTAAGTGTTACACATCTCAACTCATTCAATATTATGATGTTATCCATTTCAACCCATTATCCTACAATTGTTTACCCAAACCAACATGTTTTCTTTGACATGGGAAAAAATTGACACCTCTTTACGCCGGTCAACTCAAATTCTTAAATACGGAAATTCGACGACTAGAAAAAAAATCAATAAACTTCTTCTGATCTTCTCCTTCCATTTTTTTCTCACAAGTCACCTTCCTTTCAGGTTCATTCAACGTTCCATCCCAAGCATACGCTACGACCATGAAGCCCTGTCTCGACCCAAGCCCCACGCTATTAGCCATAACAGTGGTTCTAGCCATCATCATCCATTTCCCAGTCCTCACCAACCAAGAGACCCAGCCATACGACACATGTGGCCAGTCGGTTCGGTGTGGAAACATTGAATTCCATTATCCCTTTTGGGGGTTAAACCGGCCAGATTACTGCGGCCACTCGGGTTTTAAGCTAAACTGCCAATCTAATGTTACCGAGCTTGTTTTAGAATCAGTAAACTATCGAGTCCTAGATATCGATATCAGTACACATACTATAACTCTCGCTAGAAATGATTTGAGGAGCGGAATTTGCCCGCAATATATCCACAAAACCAGATATGACCCTGCGCATTTCGATCGCAATAATTATGGCCAGGAGATACAACAACAACAACAACAACAACATCCATGCCCAGTAAAATCCCACTTAGAGTGGGGTCTGGGGAGGGAAAGATAAAGACATACCTTACCCCTATCTACAAAGTAGAATAGAGAGGCTGCTTCGCTAGAATTATGGCCAGGAGATGGTATCTCTATACTACGGATGTGACGATAATGCATCGATACCGTTGGCTGCTAATTATCGATTCAGTTGCAATGTTAATCAGACACAGGGTGATGGTTATTTCTATAGAACCAGTTTGATTGACCCCAATATCGCGGCTTTCGTGGAGCAATGCAACAACAATATCACTGTACCTGTGGATTGATCTTTTACCAATATTACTTCAGAGAGTGATTTGAGATCAGCTTTACGGGCTGGGTTCAAGCTGCAGTGGATGGCGAATAATGACGATTGTGATCGGTGTGTTCGGTCTAATGGTCGATGTGGGTCTAACTCAACTTCGCCCGAGCTGTTTGCTTGCGACGAAAGTGGTGGAGGTAAGTGATTTTTCTGATCTTGTTGATTCATATTTTGGTCAGACTGTGAACATGTACAATTCACCAATCTGCTTCAACAGGGAGGTTAACCATATGCATTAATATTTTGAGAATTGATTGGTTAGAATAAGTCGTTTTACCGAACCACTAAGGGGGTGTTTGTTTTTTTAAAAAAACATCTTCTAACCTCTTCTAACCTCTTATGTCTGCGCCGCGCAGACGCGGGAAGAGGTTAGACTGTTTGTTTTCTCGAAGACATTTCATTAAAAAAGGTCTGCGCGACCTCTTCTTGGCGCAGACATGGACCAAGCTCTTTTGAGCTCTTCCAACCTCTTCTCCCCCATTTTCAGCTCAGCCCCTTCGACCGAACTCCTCCACCGCCATCGTCGCCCTGCTCCACCGCCCTTGCCGTCGCCGCCCTGCTCCACCGCCCTCGCCCTCGCCGCCCTGCTCCACCGCCCTCGCCCTCGCCGCCCTGCTCCACCGCCCTCGCCCTCGCCCTCGCCCTCGCCGCCCTGCTCCACCGCCCTCGCCCTCGTCGTACCCCACCGAGGCTTTCTTCGACCGTACCCCACCGAGGATTCCTTCGACCGTACCCCACCGAGGGTTCCTTCGCCGTCGCCGCCCTGCTCCACCGCCATCCCTTCGAACCACCAAGGGTTCCTTCGTTCGATTGCAGGTTAGGGTTCCTTCGTTCGATTGCAGGTTAGGGTTCGTTCGATTGCGGGTTAGGGTTCGAGATGGTGACGGTGGTGGACGATCGGAGGGTTCAACGGTAGTGGAGGACGGTGGTGATGGTGATCGGAGGTGATGGTGATCGGTGGGGTTGAGCAGATGATCGGAGGTGATGGTGATCGGAGGTTGGGTTTTCATAAGAAGAGGTTTATTTGTTTGAAGAGGTTTTTGGAAAACAAACACCATCAAAACCTCTTCTTGCAGGGGTTTGGTCCACCTCTTCTGCAAAAGAGGTTTGCAGATGTGGTCCGCAGACCGCAGACGTTTTACCTCTGAAAAAACAAACACCACCTAAGTAACCTCGTCTAGACCCGAGCCCCTCCCTATTTGCCATCATGGCGGTTCTAGCAATGTTTTCAAACCCGGACCGGACCGGCCGGTCGGAACGGGAATCGGAAGGTATAACGGTCCGGTTCTACGTTCAAAACCGTTTTTGTAATAACCAGCCGGTTGAACTGGCGACCGGTGGTTGAACCGGTTTTTTATTTTTTTTATTTTACATATATATATTTATAAAATGTTTATAAAATCATTCGGTTTTTAAATCCGGTCCGACCGGTCCGGTTCTGACAACATTGGGTTCTAGTGACCGACATATGGGTCCCTGTCATCCGGTGCCAGGAAACTCGGTCATACAGTAAGTTGCCAGTCTGTCTAACCCACAAATCTAATATTCCAGATGCCGTTTAGAATTAGTAAACTAAACTAAGAATTAATTAACTAAACTATCAGGTTCAGGAATACTGTAGCAGTACCTATGACTCTGTTGCAGTTAGGAGTGTTCACGGTCCTGTTTCAAACCGTGAAACCGTTTAAACCGGTCATTAGTTCGGTTTTCACAGTCGGTTTTTTTCTAAACATTTGATCGGTCGGTTTCAAAAGTTTGAAACCGTAAAGAACGCTTTAGTTTACGGTTTTCATAAAAAAACCTGGCCTAAAAAACCAAACCGGGCCAGACCGTATGTGTGTGTATGTAGATTGAGTTCATAATTTATGTGAAATTTAAATAAAATACATTTAAACGTGGTGTAATTAGCACGTGTTATACCGTAAAAGGTTCGGTTTGATTCGTTTTGTAATGAACGGTTTGGTTTGGTTTGGTTTTATTTTTAACTGTTCGGTTTTTGTTTTCATTATTCAAAAACTTTGTCAAAAGTTGGCTTACGGTTCCACCTAAAAACTGGACCGTGAACACCGCCAGTTGTAGTAAAAACAATTACCACAAAAACTTACGTACTGGAAGTTTAATTTACTGTTTTCAAATTTTGTTCCTATTTCATTCATTGCAAAATCTTAAATAGACTCACAAAATAACCACCATACATACGTGAACCCACTATTCTCCTAATACGCCTGCATTCTCCCACGTTTTATTGATCCACTAACACTTTAACAACATAAATAAACTGAAACATAAACTGCTACATTGACCCGACCATGAATTATACGACTTGACCCATCAAGATTAACCTAGAGACTCCGAACTTTTCAAACGAAAATGATTTTGGCCATGCAAATGTATCTTTAGCCTTGCTTTATTCAGAGCCGGCCCTATGAGCCTGGGATTCTAGGCCCTTGCCTAGGACCCCCAACTTATACAGAGCCTCATAAAAAAAATGGGCTTTATGTATATTACTATGTTGGATGTGGGCCGCCAGCCTTAAAGCCTTGAAATAGAAAAGAATAGGGGCGGAGAAACGAGGAAATCCATTATCTGTTTGAATCAATTGCCGTCGATCCCTAGTAGGAAAACACGCATAGCTCATCTCAAATTCACGATATACAAGAGAAATTGGGGCATCTCGATCGTCACTTTGATTTCTCCATTTTTGAAATCGAAGCGCCATGTAACCTATTAGCCTGCCATTTGTCAATCCCCATCGACCATCGTCATTGTCGAGATCCGAGTGCCCTCAGTGGTGTTCGTCTGTTCAGTTGTGCACCCCAATTCGCATGTTTGCCAATCCCGTGTTCGCGTGTTCGATTGTGCATCCATCGCCTGTTTGGTTGTCAAAAATCCCCATCAAGCATCAGCCTTCCATGATTAAATGACCCAGGACCTTTATGTCATCAGGTTTTGATTGTTGAGCAGCAATTAACTATTTCGAATTCTGAAGTCCAAACCGTGAGCAGTGGCCAGGTTCTCTACTCTTATTTGTATTAGTTCCTAATTCCTAAATAGTAAAGACCTAAAGGTATTCATTCTAATACACTCTTTAAGTCTTAATTCTTAACTGTTTTACTATTTCCCTTTTAGTTGATTAAAATTTAGACTTAGACATTGTTTTACTGTTTCACTTTTATTTGATTAATTCTTATTGTTGCTGGTCTCAAACTGATAAAAGAGAAGGGTTTTTAACATAACTATTAGAATTAAGAAAAGGGCCCCGAAATTAAATTTCGCCTAGGGTCCTAATGAAGCTTGAGATGGCCCTGGCTTTATTCACAACACTACCTAAGATTCATGGTCTGGAGAATACATCTTTACCTTCTTTTGATAATAAGATCCATTGAAACTATGACTAAAACAAAATCTGCTCAAACTACAGTGACAACAAGATCTCCAGGAATTACAACGTAAGAAGATATAATAGAACTACAACGGTAACTGCTTTTGAAGATCCAGTTGAAACACCTTCCAATGGAAATACTCAGTAACAGGACCAGGGCCGTCTCTGAGAGATTAGGTGCCCTGTGCGAATGCTAAAAATTGGCCCCTATGTGTGTGTGATGCACACACACACAAATTGACGATAATTAAAATAACAGTAAAATCAGTATAAACAATATTGCTTTAGCAAAATGATGCATTTCAATGTTTTAAATAACTAAATAAAACGTGACGTTCTTCTAGCATTTTTTGATGCAAAGTTGTTGAATAAATCTTCATAATCCACATTATCTAGTATTTCATTCTCAATAGCTATCATTGTCAATCCATTAAGTCTTTCTTGAGACATTATCGATTGTAAGTATGACTTCAACAACTTCAATTTTGAAAAGCTTCTTTCTGCGGATGCCACAGTTACCGGAATTGTCAACAAAATTCTATATGCAATTGATGCATTTGAAAAACAATTGACCCGCTTCAAATATTTTAAAACATCAACTGGGTTTAGAATCTCACTAGGTAATAAAGTATCCAACAACTTTAACTCCATATTAAGCTCATAACCATCAATATATGATCTTCCATCATACTTCAAAGCATCCTCAAGAAGAATACAACATGAACTAATGTCATTGTCATCCAATTCCTTCCTCTTTTTAGGAAATAAAAATCCGAATAATTTTTATACTTTTTGTATTGTTCAAATCTTTTTTAAAGTGAAGCACTTGCTTGATCAGCAATATATAAAAAGCCCGCTTTGGTTTTTGGTAATTAGTTTTTAATTAGGTAAAATATATTTAAGAATTGGATTGTAAATTATATGTGTTTGTTGTAAAATAAATTAAAATATATGTAATATATACAAATTTTCAAAAAAATTTTGGGCCCCCTAAAAAAATGGGCCATGTGCGGTCGCACCTTCTGCACATGCTCTAAGACCCCCTTGAACAGGACCCAGTGAAACAATGACAGAAACAGGTTCCAATGGAATTACAACGAAAACAAGATCCAAGGGAACTACAAGGAAGCTTATAATAGGTAAGCTGACACATTTTTATCTATATTGAGGACACAGTTTTACTAAGCAGACATTCTTGAAAAGTTTTAGTAGCAAAACTGAATTGTACCCTATGGTTTTTATTACAACAAGACAAATAGAAGATCTAACCATTTTTAAAATGTATTTTGTAGGAATTTCGAGCATCATTGCAGTAGTTATTTTCATGTTTTTTTGTGATAATCTATCAAAAAAAGAGGTTGTGTGTACCTTCAAGAGGACCAGAAACTGAAAACCATCAGATTGAAATATTCATACGGAACCATGGACGTTTGGCACCAAGAAGATACAAGTATTCAGAAATCAAGAAAATGAAAAACTCGTTCCAAGATAAATTGGGACAAGGAGGATATGGGAGTGTTTACAAAGGTCAATTGCCTGATGGGCATCTTGTTGCGGTGAAGCTCTTGAGTGAAGCAACGGGAAAAGGAGAAGATTTCATCAATGAAGTTGCTAGCATCAGTAGAACATCTCATGTCAATATAGTTACTCTTTTAGGTTTCTGTTTTGAGGGAAAGAAAAGAGCCCTATTGTATGAGTTCATGCCAAATGGGTCATTAGATAAGTTTCTATGGCGTGACGACTCGCATTTAGACGGGAACACATTATTTCAAATTGCAAAAGGGATTGCAAGAGGTCTAGAGTACCTGCATAGAGGTTGTAACACAAGAATCGTGCACTTTGACATAAAGCCTCACAACATTCTTTTGGATGAAGATTTCGTCCCAAAAATATCTGATTTCGGGTTGGCTAAGTTTTGCAAGAAGAAAGAAAGTATTGTGTCTGTAATGGGTGCAAGAGGTACTGCTGGATACATGGCCCCTGAAGTGTTTTTCAGGAGTCTTGGAGGTGCATCTCACAAATCTGATGTGTATAGTTATGGGATGATGGTTCTTGAAATGACAGGTGCAAGTAAAAATAATAACTCTAACAAGACAAGCACAAACACAAGTGAAGCATATTTCCCAGACTGGATATACAAGCAACTTGAAGTTGGAAGCAATCTAGGAGACGAAACTATAGAAGAAGAGGAATTAGCTAGGAAGATGATGATAATGGTGAGCCTTTGGTGCATTCAATCCAATCCATCAGATAGGCCATCCATAAGTAAAGTTGTGGAGATGTTAGAAGGAAGCATTGAGTCATTGCAAGTTCCACCAAGACGCTTTGAGTCATCTCCTGTAAGGCCTTTCCAAGACAATTCAGCCTCATTTACAGAGACTTCAAGCACTGAGAGAGTATCAACAGTACAAGAAAATATTTCTCTACTAAACACTCGTGAAGCCAACAAACTGGCTTAATAAAATAAGTTTTATTGAGTTTATAATTTTTTAGTCTAAAAAGAAACAAATAAATAATTTTTTTTTGTTAAGTTTATGTTTTTATTAGTATAGTATTTTTTTAATTATAAAAATAAAATGATTTTTATTTGGTTTATATTTATAAAATAAAAAGGAACCATTGAGTATATTATCAAGAAAACAGGTTATACCAGTTAATTGGTTTGGTTCATAACCTAATTGGTTTTACCGGTAACTTTTGGAGCCCCAAAAACCAGTTAATAATTGAACGAGTTATAGTTAAATTCGGCTTCTGTAATATTAACCAATTTCGCTTATTTATAAAATGTAACAATAACCGGTTTTCGTTGTTTGCTTGAGAAACGTGTTAATCGTCTACGTGTTGTATACCAAAAGTAGAGGGGTAAAATCACCTACAACGACCAAAAGTAAAATTTTATTTTGGTGCTTTTGAGAACTTCAAACTAGTTGTTTACATTTGCAATTGTTCTTTTCTTTTTTTAGAATTAGTAGTTATCAAAGTATTTTATAAGATGTCGTATTATAACTGAAATTTTCTATTTATGAATTATGACTGCTTGATAGACAATTACGAATCTTATTTACAAACCACTTTTTTTCTTTGAAAAAGTATCGTACTCTGTATATCTCATCGTTATCATATCTAAGGTAGGGTCTAAGGAGAGTAACATGTAGACAACCTTACCTCTACCCGTAGGAATAGGAAGGCTGCTTCCAATGAGACCCCCGGCTTATGATGCCTAATTAACTGACCAATCCAATGGCTTTAACGTTATTTTCACACAAAAAAATAATGTTAAAATTATTGCAACTTTACTTTTACCCTTAAAAACCGACACACACACACACATATATATATATATTATATGCGCGTACCGAAAACGAGAGCACTACAAAAAGATGTATATATAATCTTATAATGCAGGTTTTTTTTCAATAAGAACGTTGGAAAGTAAATTAATAATCCAAAAAGTACACTTTACTCCCTTCTCCCTCTTAAATTAGACCGTTGGGTGACCCTTCTTTTTAAATAAAATCACGAGTACCCATCTAAACCTTTAAGGACAAACCAAATCTTGAAATTCCGATCAACGATGGCCGGAGCAAAACCCTCCACCATCACCTCCGATCACTTATTTCCCGACACCAAAAACCCCAATTATTTCCAAATGCAGAGAGGGTCCAGATACAAGGCTTATGCCATTCTCCGAGAATCAAAACTCCGATTGAAATCAATGACAAAACCACCTCGTTTACCCCCGAAAGACAACCGTACTGCTAATATCTCCACGTCGCCGGAAAATCTAGTCAAGTTTCCGGCGAGCAGGCGAAAAGCCTTCTCTGTTTTGGCCCAATCTGTCCCTGACTTCTCACCTGTTTTGAGAAAAGAGAACCGGAAACCGTCATTGCCGCCGGTGGCGGAGAAGTCTGCAACACCGCCATCGAAGGGTTCGTCCAAATTATATGAAATTAATGCGAAATTGACGGGTAGCAAGTCTATGGTTTCCAGAGAAAAGAGAAATGGAGGGATGTTGAGTGCAAGGAGAAGCTGTGCGAACATGGATGAACTGAAGAAATTTTCTATGGCCGCTGCAACAGCCATTAATGGTGAAAACCGGAGGGGGAGGGTCGCCGGAAACGGAGGAGGTGAAAGAATTACTTTTCTGGGATCAAGACAGTATTATTGAATTTTTGTTTTTGTTTTTGTTTTTTAAAAAATATTTTTTTTATTCGTTTTTGTATTCAAAATAAGGTTTTGATTTTTGATTTGATTTGTATAAAGGTTGTGCTTGGCAGCTTGGGTTTGCACATGTAAGTTGTAACTTGATATATTGTAGTGGATTTGTGGCAGAGGACAACATCGATAAATTTATGTTAGTTATAATTTTAAAAATATTTCGATATAATCAATCTTTAACTTGGATATGCAATTTTTATATCTCATTGTAAGGTAATATTTGTTTGGGGGCTGTTAGGGAGACACCCGACTGGATCCTCGGACACCCTCAATACGGCCCGTAAAGCCCTTTACGGGTCGTATTGAAACGAATATTTCTGACAAAATCTGACACGTCAAATTATAGGGCTGACGCAGGCTGACACGCAGTACATACGGCCCGTAAAGCCCTTTACGGCCCGTATTGAACGCCAATAATTTGAGCAGCGCCAATTATTTGATTTAACGTAATAGATGTATGCGTAAATTAATCGTTTGATATATATCTTCATGGCATACGTTATAATGCAATACTTGAATCAAAAAATAAAACGCAGACAGGAACAATTTGATTTTCTAAACAATTAGGTTTTGGGGTTCTTTAACAAATTCAAACTCGTAAAGGTTTAACAATGTCGATGGGAGGCAACAACTTCGGTGATGAATATATGTGTGTCTATGAAACTGATCAGGTAACAAACTTATTCGTTTAACGGTTGTTAGTTTATAAAATCTTATACATTTTTTTTCAGGTTTTTGCCGGTGTTGATGAACTTGTTGATTGGGCGATTGCTAGAGGGCGTGAAAATGGTTATGTGCTAGTTAGACGACGAAGCAAAACTAATGCAACCGGTGTAGTTATAAAAGTGTGGCTTAAATGCGATCGCGGTGGCGTGTATCACGGTGAACCAAAAGTTAGACGTACTGGTTCGAAGAAGACTGGGTGTGAATTTGAGCTGATTGGTAGATACGAGAGAAGTTGTGGTGGTTGGAAGTTGCGTGTGGTCAATAATGAACACAACCACCTAGCGGCTGAACAACTAGGCGGTCATCCATATGCGATGAGATTAAATGAAAATGAAACCCGTCTAGTTGAGCAACTGTCAAACCAAAACATGTTGCCCCGTGATATACTTGTAGCTGTAAAGGACCAAAACCCCGATAATGTTTCCAACCTTAGAAATATTTACAATGCGCGACGGAAGTCTCGTATTGGACAAAACACGGGGGAAACTCCAATTCAGGTCCTTTTTAGCACATTGCAAAGAAATAATTTTATTTATCAAACGCAAGACGATGCGTCGACAGATGTCGTGGAACAGATTTTTTTTTATCCACCAGACATCTTATAATATTTGGCGAGCATTTCCTCATGTCTTGTTAATTGACACTACTTATAAAACGAACAAATACAACATGCCATTTGTTCAAATAGTTGGTGTCACATCAACACACAAGACATTTAGTGTTGCACATGCGTTTATAAGTAAGGAACGTGAAGAGAATTTTGTCTGGGTGTTACAAAACCTAAAAGATACACTTCAACAGTGTATGGAACCACGCGTTATTGTAACCGATAGAGAATTGGCTCTTATAAACGCATGTAGAAGAATATTTCCTAGTGCTGCCCAATTACTATGCAGGTGGCACATTTTTGAAAACATATCCAAACACTGCAGGCCTAGTTTTTCGCAATCAGACTGGCAAAAGTTTGGATATATGTGGTCGGTTGTGATTGAATCTGCAACTCCCGATATCTACGAGTATAATTATAGCCGACTACATGAATGGTTATGGACATCTCATCAGAGTAATGTTCTATTTCTCATTTTTAATTGTATTTGAGTTGTATGAAACGTATTAATATGTGTTTGTTTTTTAGTGGTTATCGGATATTTGCAAGTAACATGGTTGCAAAAATACAAGGAAATGTTTGTGTCTGCGTGGATAGACAAAAACCGGAATTTTGGTCAACGAACCACCAACAGAGTTGAAAGTCAACATTCTCTATCAAAGAAAAGTCTCCATGCAACCAACAACACGTTAGACAACATTGTTGGGCATGTCATTCAAATTGTTAAATCGCAAGCAGAAGCTATAAACGAAAGCTTTGAAAGAAGCAAAATATTTCGTATGGCACATCACAACGATGATCAATTTGAATTGTTAAAAGGGAATGTATCTCATGTAGCTTTAGATCTGTTGGTTGGTGAGAAGGCAAAAATTCAGATGTTGATAGCATCAAATTCATCTTGCGGTTGCCATCTCTTCACGAGTTGTGGATTGCCATGTGCTTGTCGTCTATTGAATAGTATGAATTAATTAAATTTAATTATATATTTACCTATTATTTATGTATAATCATAAATATTATTTTTATTCTTTTAAAACAGATGCTAAAGTTACACTGGATGAGGTAGACTTGTTTTGGCGTAAGCTTGATTTAAACCCGTCGTTAGTTAACGAGGATGAAGGTGCTGATATTGATGCGCAATTGGATCGGGTCATACAACATATCAAGCTTCAACCAAATCCAGTTAAAAAGAGTATGATGTCAAAGGTTTTTAGTGCGGTTTTCCCATTTAAATCAATGAAAAAAGAACCCGTCGTGCAAACTAACACTCGAGGGCGACCAAGTTTAAAGACACAACAAAAAAAACAAGAGCCTGCCCGACATAGTTCATTCACAAAACCAAAGAAAAACAAGCAGGATGATTCAACGGTCACTCACGATAGTCAATTGCAGGGTGCTAATTCGTATTCTTCAACGACAAGAATGCACGATTTTTCCGGGTTTTCTCAACCACAAGACGGGTTTTCGCAACCAACTGTTGGGTTATCGCAACCAGCATTTGACATCCCGGTACATTTAACTGATAACAAACTTTACAATTTTAACCGGTTTAAGGATCACATTCCTGACATCTTCCACCCATACATATCAAGAATACAAGACGTTGTTCCAGACGGAAACTGTGGCTTTCGATCTCTGGCTGTTGCATTAAGACTTCCGGAAACAGAATGGTTAACTATTCGTCATGCACTCCTGACTGAGAGTATCCAAAATGCAAACGTGTACATTAACGTCCTCCTTGGTGTTTTTGACGAAATTCAAGAATCCTTGAAATGGTCAAAACCTGAATTTGCTCCAAGGCGTTATTGGATGCAAATGCCGGAGACCGGACTTTTGATTGCAAATGCGTTTGGTGTGATTGTGGTTTTTATAAGCTTGGGCGCTTGTGTAACGATTTTCCCGCTATGGACGTCGCCTGAATTTCTCCAACCACATCGTATTGTGTCATTCGTATTTGTTAACGATAACCACTTTGTAATGGTTGAACTTACCGGAGATTATCCAATGCCGACACCAAGTTGGTATTGGTCAAGATTCAAGAGTCAAGACGCCTCAGCCTGGGAAATGTGGTACAAGCAACGCCTTGATACGTACACATAGCTCGACGTATCGGTCGTTTTTCGGCCGATATTAGAGATAGCATGACCGTGACTTACGCCTCGACACTGCTGGGGCGTAACACGGTCATGCTAATGGGTATAGCGGCCGACTTACCCCGTGTGGGTCTGCGATGGTCGCTGGATCGGCGCACAGAGTGGGTGCCGCCAGTCCCTGGTCCACAGCAGCAGCCGGGGGCACAGCCGCACGTACAGGAGCCCCCGGCAGACCAGGATCACGCAGACCAGCCACCGCCACCGCCACCAGCACATCATGTCGTTGTTCGTCAGCCACGACTGCATCCGGCTGACGCGGCGATCTTACGCGACCTTGTTGGAAGCGTACGCGACCTTTCTGGAAGCGTACGCGACCTTTCTGGACGCGTTGATCGCTTGGAGGGGATGATGCGGTGGATGACGGAGCGTATGGCGGCATCTGCTGGCATGGATATTCCCGTCTTTCCAGGACCGGGACATCATCAGGATCCGCAGGATCCTGGTGGTCATGCTTAGTTATTTTTTTTTTTATTTTGTCTTTTCTTTTTTGGATTTTGATGTATGGACACTACTTTAGCATTCGATGTATGTATTTTTATTTTGTATATATGTTGTGTATGGCGTGATTGTTTGTTTTATCTTTTATTATATAATTAAAAAATGTGCGTGATTGTGAAATGAATAATAGATAGTTAACAATTTTTCTTAAAACCGTTTAACGTTATTTATATTCTGATAACTATTGTTTTAAAATCATTAAACACGATTACGTTAAAATAATTTTCAAACAAAACATTTAAATTTACGAAAATCATAACTAATTATGTTAAAAAAAATTGTTATTTATATTTAAACGTCACGATGTTAAAATATTTTTCAAACAAAACAAATAGGCAAAATAATTAAATAATAACGTTAAAATACTTATTATTTTACAACAAAACGATTAAAAATGGTTACGTTTTTTTTCGAACAATTAAACGATATTATAAGTTACTTAAACACGTACCGTACGTGTTGCATTTAACAAATACCGGATTTCAAAACAAAGTACGATTATACGCTATTATAAACAGATATTATTTATAACTTAAAAATTAAATAACTAGACGATATGATATAACAATTAACGTTAAACGCGTACGTATACCGGAATTCAAACAACGTGCGGATTTTATAACACGTATATATAATAATATATATATCATATGTTTAATATATAACGTTAAAAACGTACGTATAGCGATTAAATATAATTACGTTAAAATATATGTTTTAACCATTTAAAACAGTTAGACAATTACAATGTTTCAAATAAGTTAAACACGTACGTATATCGGGTGGAAAAACAAAACTTATTTTCTTTTCAGGTTTAAAAACGAGTCGTATAGGCCTTTACGGCTCGTATTCCGTTTTCAGCCGCCAGACATCTCACTGACATTTTCTGACACTCTCTGACGGCTTTACGGCCCGTAAAGCCCTTTACGGCTCGTATAGATAGGGTAGGTGTTGACTGATCCGTAGTGGGTGTCCAAATAGCGCGCCCCTATTTGTTTTCTTCCGGCACTTCTAGATCCTAATTAATAGTGGTTTTTTAGGGTTGTTTGGTTTATTAAGTATTGAGTTACTAAGAGATCTGAATTATACATACTATGTTTAAAGTTTAATGGTTAAAATGATGACTCAGATTTGTTTTTTTCGTAAAACAAACAGTTCTAACATTTGACCGATTCAAAAATAGTCGGTCAATTTGTTAATAAAATCAATAAAAAAAATTTCAAACAACTCTTTACTCGATATGTTCAATTACTTGAATAATAACTTAGGACATTCTTTCTAAAAGATATTACATCTACGAATAAGCTACTTCTACATTAATCACATCATTTATGTACATATGAGAAAGAAGGGTAATAACATTGGGGTTTATTTTCAGGATTAAATTTAACAATTAACTCTCTGATACAATCTTTTGTCCATTTTTTTTTTCATATTTAATAAAATCACAAGTATTATATTATATATTATAGAGTAAATTACCGTTTTAGCCCCTATGATTTAAATGTTTTTAATTATTTTAGCCCAAAACATAATATCCTATCAATTTAGCCCATGTGGTTTAAATAACTAACGTTTTTGGCATTCAACCACAGTTAGATTTTGGGCCAAAAACCGCTATAATAGTTAAGTTTGAGGGGCCAAAACCAATAGTTCTCTAAACCACATGGGCTAAATTGATAGAAGATTCTATTTTGGACCGAAATAGTTAAAACACTTAAACCACAGTTGTGAAAACCGTAATTTACTCTATATTATATTATATATTAAAAACTTATATTTTCAAATATAATATGTAATCTTATAAGATTGAAAGAGTATATATGTCGTTTTAAAAAAATGAATAATTACATATATGTCCTATTTACAATTCTAATTATATATATACTCAAGTGAAAAGTTAAATTATATATATCTTCTTTTATAATTTCCTTCTTTGGATAAGGAGATATATACAATTTAAAACTTTAAGAGTTAGATAAAGAGATACATGTATTTTTTTAGGTCGATATACATATAATTTATGAAGTTTATAAGAAAATATATGTAATTACCCTTAAAAGAATAAATCATGACCATTCCACCGATGCAAACTGTTTAAACATCTTTATTCCCAAAAAAAAGGTACCAAAAAAGTACCAAATTGACACATACTTTGTTATTGTCTTTTTTATTTTATTTGGGAAATAAGTTTTAGAAAGAAAATATGTGTAATTGACTCTTTTTAATTGCATAAATATGAAATAAATGATATTACAAGGGGAAACATGAAAATGTCCTTTTTTATTTTGATGTTTGCAGCATGTAATAACAAATTCAAAAATATTCGTATGTAGTTTTGTTCGTGGATTAGTATGTAGGTTAAGTTTACTTTTCTAAGTTTATTTTATATAAATTATTTAGGGGAAAGTGAATATGGGGCTGTTAAGCACCTAACTTAGGTGTGAAACCAGGGGCGGATACATGCTTGGTTGAGAGGGGGGGAATGCCCCCACTAAAATTTAACTTAAAGGTGTAAATTGTCATCTAATTTCTAATAAAATTGGGCAAGGCCCCCATCAAAATTTCTAGTAGGCCCCCACGGATAAAATTGGATCAGGCCGTCATAAAATTTCTAGCATACACTCACGTATGACGGTATGAGATTGAAATAATAAAATCCACGATGCCCACTATGTTAGGGATGTCCGCGGTGCGGTTTGGACGACTTTGAAAAAAATTCTGAAACAAACCACTAACTACAGTTTTAAAAAACGAGAAAACAAACCGACCACAAAAGTTGAGTAAGCCACACCGACTGGCATTGACCGTTTCACGGTTTTATGGTTTATACGGTTTAGAAAAAAATGCAAATCATAAGCCACACCAAACCACTCGGTTTTTAAAATATTCAAACCATAAACCGCACCATCAAGTTTCAAAACCTACCAAACCAACCAATTGTCTTTGGTTCGGTCCGGTTAACGGGTTCGATTGGTTTATGGACACTCCTACCCGACCCTTTATAACCACACTTGTTTTCAGCCCGACCCATAGAGGTGGGCAAACCGATTTTTTTTAAACCGTTCCAGTCAACAAAGTCAATAACTAGTTCTGGTTTTGGCTTCTTTCGGTACGGGTATGACCGGTTTTGGTTCTGGGTTTTTTGCGCACCTCTAGTCCTTTATAACCACACCTATTTTTTGCCCCCACTGACAAAAAATCCTGAATCCGCCACTGTGTGAAACCCATCAAAACGACGTAGTTTTGATTAAATCTCATTAATTATGGTATTTTTTTTGTCCTATTTTCACTCCATAAATTTTGCACCTACCATAATTAATGATATTTAATCAAAACTACGTCGTTTTGATGGGTTTCACATCTAAGTTAGGTGCTTAACAGCCCCATATTCACTTTCCCCAATTATTTAATAGTATATATTCATAATCATGTGAATTAAAAGTAAAAAAAATAATAATAAAAAAATATAGACTATGTGCCCTTTCTTTACTCGTTCAGTCGTTTGACTGCTTGACTCATTTGACTCGGACCTAAAAGGAAGGTTATCATTAACGGATTGGAGAGTTATATATGATGTATCACAATTAGGTTTTGGATATGACCAATCTAATGTCTAAAATCATGTTAAAACCAATGTTTTCATAACCGGACCGGACGTCGAACCGGTCTCCTTACCGGTCAGAGGTCGGACCGGTCGGACCGGTCGAACCGGATTTAAGAACCGGATGATTTTATATACATTTTATAAATATATATATATAAAAAATAAAAAAAAATTAAAAAAAAATAAAAAAAAATAAAAAAACCGGTCCAACCACCGGCCCGACCACCGGTTTTCCGGTCCGACCACCGGTCGCCGGTTCAACCGGCCGGTTATGACAAAAACGGTTTTGGACATAGAACCGGCCCGCTTAGCTTACCGAATCCCGGTCCGACCGGTCCGACCGGCCGGTCCGGTCCGGGTTTAAAAACATTGGTTAAAACAATTCGTGTTTGACTCATTTGACTCTTACCTAAAAGGAAGGTTATTATTAACGGATTGGAGAGTTGTACAAAATGTATCATAATTAGGTTTTGGATATGACCAATCTAATATGTCTAAAATCATGTTAAAATAATTCATGTTTGAGTACAAAAAATAAAAATTAAACCATTACTATATAAACTCATTTAAAGTTAGAATTATAAATGATACTTGCAACATATACGATCCATATATCTTGTTTACAGCTTCATTTAAACCCATTGACAACTAGATTAGAACCAACATATTTTTAATTACTGACAGATTTGACTCGTTTAGAAAAAAAGTTATATCAGGTGTATTCATATTACATAATTATAACTATAAGAATGGTTGAGTTAAGGGTTGACGTTTTTTGTTATAAATATTACACGACTCATGTCAAGTTATAGAATTCTTTAATGACCAATCAACACAATTCTCATACCTTAGATTATCCAATCCCTTTAACTTTTCACCTACCCTTGTTGCAAAGAAAAAAAATATGTCAACGAGGGTATTGTCACCCTAGACTAGAGAGTGTTATGTATAAAAATGCTATTAGAATATCTTAGACAAACCTAAACTATTCAAATGATGTAGAGTTACATAAAATCTCCTTCCAATACCCTAGACTAGAGAGAGTTACTTTGACCCGACCATTTTTTTATATTTGTTACAAAACTTGTTTTGTGTGGCCGTTTTGTTACATGTGTTCGGAACTTTGGATTTGCTATGAAACTCGGCATCTTTGTCTAAGCAGTGTTTTTTTCAGATGGATTGAGTAAGGTTTGTCTTCATCTTATCCATTTTATATCCTACTTATTAGTGGAACTTAACTAAATACGTTTGCTTTTTTTGTTATATTTTTTTAATAATTAACAAGCTACAAACCAAACCAATATTACGATGGTTGTAATGAGACTAGAACTATATTGAGACTAGAAATCGTATAAATGATTGAAGTGATACTTAAAATTTTATTTATGGGTCAGAAATTTTTTTAATGGTCGGTCATGTATTAACAATTATTAAAAGTCATTGCTTCTATTCGAATAGGATATTTTTACATTATCAACTGTAAAGCCAAATCGAACAATTAACCAACAAGCTAACATAGCATTAGAAAGATATATAACCAATAGCATTTAGCAATTAACTAACAATCTAACATTCAAAAAAAATAAGCAAATAGTCAAATTAATCAAATAATTAAATTTTATAGTAAATTAGGCATAATTTTTTTGGAAAAAAAAAATTAGATAACTTTAGGATTTGTTTAGAATTTTATCTGAAAGCGGGTCACCTTTGCTACCTTTGCTAACAAGGGTTCTAATCGACGATCTTTTTCATTTACTCTGACTACAATGATCTTAATAGTTAATATGACAGCCAAAATCAATGATTGATTCTGATCGACTACAATGATCTTACTTACACTCAGTAAATTGGTCATCCACAAATGTATACACGCTCTCATGACAGTCATCTTCAATTACTTATACTACTTAGGCCCTGTTTGGGATTGTTTATTTAACTTTAAAAGGACTTTTTGTCAAAAATGTTTATTAACTTATGACTTTTTGAAATCGAGTTTTTAAAAATGTGTTTGGATTAACTTTTTCAAAATTATCAAAAAGGACATTTTTTTATTGATACTATTTAATGCTATTGGGTAAATGGTAAAGAGTGTGCTAGATTTGTAATTTTATGTTAATAAGTCATAAGTCATTTTAAAAAAAAGCTAGAATTTTTAGCTTTTTGAAAAACAATTTATCACCCTTTTACAAAAAATCATTTTCAAAAGTACTTTTAAGTTTCACAAACAACTTAATTTTTAGATGAAATCCCAAACAGGGCCTTAGTTGATTGATTGTTCGCAAATGTCTATACTTTGATGACTTAGTCATCCATGATTACTCATGCTTAATGAACTAGTCATTTGCAAATGTCTATACTTTGATAACTTAGTCATTCGTGATACTTATACTTAGATGACTTATTCGTCCACAAATGGTTACACTGAGACATTCGCAATTAACTATACTTTAAATTACTACTAACTGTAAGTAGTAGACTAATGTTTCTGAAATTCCTCCTAACAACCATTGACATAGTACACTAACGTTTTTGAAATTACTACTTTAAATTCTTTGGATCAAAACATTCACTTTTAGGTTTCATTGTGCATGCAAAAATATTTTCGTTTTTCTTGCATCATGATTAGACGTGACAATTTTTACCCATATCAAAGGAAATGTGTTGGTTTGGGTAAATAATTGTAGTATAATGGGTTGAAATGGGTAACATCATAATATTGAATTTGTTGAGATTGGCAGGGCCGGCTCTAGCTTTAGACCCTCCGGTGTGCCAAGTGAGTGGCCGTGGTTGGGGCTTGATTGGGCGTGGCACACCGCCCCCCTTGGGGCGTGAGAGGGGCGTGGTTGATTGAGGGTGAGTAGAACAACGGCGTGGGTGGGGGGTTGGGTCGACCGTTGAGCCTTACACACACATACTCTCTCTCACTCTTTCTCTCTCTCTCTCTTACACACACACAGACTCACACACACACATATATATATATATATAAAAGTTTAAAAAATGGATGATGACGTGGAGTGAGTGGGGTAATGGGGCATTTCCACCAAAATGGTGGGGTGAGTGGTTGTGGTGAGTGCTTATGTGGCGCCTACGTGGCGCATACGTGGAGTGAGTAGGGTGCCTTGGCACACCCAATAGTCTTATAGAGGCCCAAAGCAAAAACTAAAATGGAGGCCCTTTAATACAAAAATAAACCTGATTATTTATAAGTTCATCAATATATGTTTGTTCGTTTATTTGATTATTTATAAATTCATCAACATCAATATGTTCATCTTTACTTGTGTTTTTATCTGCATTTGTATTATTTGAATAACCAGATTCGTGTTTACGGTATCTATTTGACATTTACAATTTGTATTATAAACTCAAATCAAAATGAATCATAGCCCTAATCACAGCCCTAAATCAACCTTAAATTAACAAATGACCAGCAAAATGAATCAAATTCAAAATTCAATCACAAGTTTACAGCCCTAAATGGCTAAATCAAATTCAAAATTCAATCATAACCCTAAAACAACCAGTTTGGCAGTAACCACAATCACAGTTCAAACAAAATTAACCCTAATCAAAATCAAGATTCAAACACAATCGTGAGAGCATGAGAATATGAGATGATCTGATTCAAGAGTCAAGAGCCATGAGCCGTCCAGTGAGGCTGTGAAGATCACTGGATGAGCTGTGATTTGTGAGTCGTGGCCCTCGTGAGGAATCAGGAAGAGGCGAAGAGTAGTGAGTTGTGGGGACGGTTTCTTCTCGTTTCTTCCTATCGGTTTTCTTCTTAACATCTCCCTTCTCTAAGAACCCCGAGCGTCTCCTTCATTCCCCAAGCTCACGACCTTGAAATTCACGGTTGCCCTAGGTTTTCTTTTTTCCCTTTTCGCAAACGATCTATCCAGTATACACACACAGGAGCCTCCGGACAAAAAAAGACAAGGGTTGTGGCCTGTGGGGACAGGATTCTAAAGCCCAAAATCAATAGTGGCCCAACTTATTTTTCAGCGAAAATCCTGATTAAATTTAGCCCAGAACTGATGAAAATAGGAGGCCCTATAAGTTTGGAGGCTCTAAGCCCTAGATTGGGCTGCTTGGCCCATTGGGCCGGCCCTGGAGATTGGTAGCAATGAAACACAATGCGGGTCAATAGGGGTGTTCATGGTCCGGTTCCAAACCGTGAAACCGCCCAAACCGTTCATCGGTTCGGTTTCACGGTTGGTTTTTTTTTCAAACATTCGGTCGGTCGGTTTCAAAAGTTTAAAACCGTAATAAACGGTTTGGTTTATGGTTTTCATAAAAAACCGGTCGTAAAAAACCGGACCGGACCGTATGTGTGTGTGCACGCGTATATATAAATATATATACGTATATACGCATGGATATATCGATATATCCATATATATGCATATATAGATGTTTATATATGTGTGTATGTGTATATTGAGTTCTTGATTAATTCGTGATTTTAAAAAAATACATATGGACTTTGTGTAAATATTTTGTGTTGAACTATAAAAGTTTCGTTTAATTCAATTTTATTTTTAACGGGATCAAAATCCCAAACCGCAAACCAAACCGGAACCAAACCGTTGATAACGGTTCGGTTTGGTTCGGTTTTTATTTTGAACGGTTCGGTTTTGGTTTTCATTGTTAAAAAACCGTTGTTAACGGTTCGGTTTCGGTTCCACTTAAAAACCGTAAAAACCGGACCGCGAACACCCCTACGGGTCAAGATGGGTAACAAAAAAACTATGTAAATGCAATGGATTCAAAACATTTAAGAAAGATTAATAACATATGTGAGGAGAAAATCACTAAAAATTATCTAATGGACTATATGTTTAGTTATAACACATCTTAAGTTAAACTAAATTGATGTTTATTAAGAACAATCCATTAAGACCTGAACTGATTTTGCTTAAAACCCGTTGTGACCCGCACTCATCCTGGCCCAAACCAGTTCTAACCAGTTACCCAATCCGACCCAACCCGCCCATTTTGCCAGGCATAACCATAATGGACACCAACAAAAAAATATTTTTAAGGTTCAAATTTTATTTCATAAAAAATGTTTTTTATGCACGAAAATATTATATGTATGCATATCAACCTCAAAACATGTAAAACCAAATTAAAATATAGGATTTTAAAGACCCACCTATTGAGTTCTTTTTCGAAAAAACCCTAACAACACATTTCTTTCAAGATCTCTAAATACATGCATAAAAATTAAAACTTTATTACTCAGATGTGTTCTAAAACATTATCTGAGAACATTTCCATGCTCGGATTTACATTTTTTTCATTAGAAGCACATAAAAATTATAACTTTAAGATGTATGAAGTTTTCTATGTTATCCTTCTCTTTCTATCTCTTTCTGGGCAGCCGCTTGCATAAAACTAGAATGTGCAACGGTTGTCTTTCTTTTTAAAGTGGGTTTTTAGGTTAAAATCGTTTTCCCCATCCGCGTATAACCCACAAGTTTAACTATTTTACATTTTTCACGCAAATTTATTTATTGCTCGTTGAAATTTAATCAGACCTGTTACATAGAGAACAAAAGAAAATGGACTTTTACAAACTCGATCGAGGTTATGTCGAACCCAAATCATTGTTTGAGTTTTTTTAACGTTTAAGAGTTGTTAGCATCTAGATTTGCAATTGGGTTCTTGATGCTATAGGAGTTAGTAATGAAATAACAACCATTGCAATGTTTCACACTTTTTCGGGTGTTAGTATGTGTGATTAAGGCGAAATACACTACAAGAAAAGCCAACTAAGAGGACAAAGCTACTGCGACAATGAATTGTCATTTCAATAGGTTCAGCTATAGCGACGACATGTGGTCGCTATAGCTTAAAAATACTTTTTCAGTGCTTTTAAGCTATAGCGACCACATGTCGTCGCTATAGCTGAAGATGAAAAGGGCGGGCTTTGACCAAAAAATTGACAGTTTTGCGAAAACCCTATAGCGACTACAAGTCGTCGCTATAGGTGGAATTTATTTATTTTTTGTTTTTTTTTTATTCTAGATATTACTGGTAAAAAATCAAAAAAAAATTAAATAATCTATAGGGACGAGAGGTCGTCGCTATAGGCTAAGTAAAAGACAACCGACTTTGTTCAGTGCAATTAATGCGCGATCGTCAGTTTCAAGGTTGACCTATAGCTATAGGGTTCATATACCCAAAAATGCGAACAGACTTCATTTTCGCAAAAATTTCCCCTCTTCTCCATTTTTCCGGTTCCAAAGGGCGATTTTCGATTCTTGTGTTCGGATATTGACTATTTCATGGTGAAAAGATGATTTGAAGCATCTCATTTGTATAGGTATGTGTGACATGCGTCAATTTTTCAGGTTTTAATCTCAATCAAACTTTAAATTTAATGCAGCTATTTTAGGCTCATTTAAAACCTAGCAAATATATATATATATATATATATATATATATATATATATATTATATAGTTCGAACTTATAATCACAATCAAATCTCAAACCTAAAATTTTGAGTGATATAACCATAACTTGTTATTTAATACCACGAGCATTGGGTCTTTAAAACATAATCAAATGAATGTGGGTATATATTTTTGGAACCCGATTATACTCTTATACACAATCCTATTATTTTCGTTTAACCTACATTCATGCATATGTATATATAAACACACGTGCATATATATCTATATATATGTATAATATTAATTGAAATGAACAATTATGTGTTCATCTTGTACAAAGGACATGGTCAAAAGAAATAAATATATGTGGTACTACCATTCCAATTTTCTTCTCCTGGCTCATACGAAATGCAGTACACCAACCTCAACAACTATTTTTTTATTATCACCTAGAACCATTACTAAATATCTAAATAGTTTTCCATACCTCTACAACTTTTATAAAACTTTCGTAGACCTATAATTCCAAGATCACACTCCAAATCTACCATATCACAAGATCTTCATTATTATTTTAATTTGAAAGCCATACCTCCAAAACCTTATATAATAAAGATACATGTCTTACTAAAAATCACACCAAAGAACTCATACTCACCTCAAACAAATTTTTCTCTTATCTTCTCTGGTTCTCACTCGTACAACCACCAACAATTGTTCATCATTGGCCTCATTGCAACTAGAACAACCCCTTTATTATTTTTTTACTCTAAAAATCACCAGCCATTTAGTTCCCTCATGGCTAAACAACAGCAGCAAATCACGTTCACTTTCCTACCACTCAATCACAACCATTGTTTTTCAGCCTTTTAACTTGGAGGCGCACCACCATTCACCACACCATCTTTGATTGGAGCAACAAAAACATCATCTCTTATCCTTCTCCTTTCTTGCTAAGGTGAAATCCTCTCTCAAAAGTTTAGTTTAAAATTACATATACATATTCCTGATTTTTAGACAGAGTCTGTCCCAATTTTAACTAACTATAACTTTATCTTAAAAACACGAAAATTAGCAAACTCAAACTCTATGGTTAAGTTCGTTGAGTTAGCTTTCTAAGCACTACTTATACATTTTCTAACTCAACCAAATGATACTCGAAACAGCCTCTACAAAATCAGTATGCGGATTCTGACCTTTTGAATTTGACAGCTGTTTCGGTCTATTTTCGAGCAAAATCACAAAAACTTTTCTAAACAAAAGTTGTTCGGAACACGTTAAAATACTAGACTGTAAAGTCTCGTAATTTTTGAAAACCGTTTGCTATTTTAAAAGCTCACTCGAAAATGTTAAACATAATCTGTCAAAAACGAAAATTTTATAAAAGCATACTTACATGTCCTATCTATATATTTTTCATGAAAATGAAACTCATTTGTATATTTATATACATATATAAAGTATTTTAAAATGTTTATTGTTTAAATATGGTATTTTAAAGTGTTGGGTATTGATAAACAAAAAAATAGATATTTTTCAATGCGTCGTTATAATGCACAAATTTCTTAAAAATAATACTAAGTGATTATTCTCTAAGGCATTGTAACATGTTTTATGATTATAAGACACGATATTTTTACAAAAAGAAAAACCAGTCAACATAAAAATACCAAGAAAACATAACAACACTAAATAACACAACAACAACATAGAATTTATGAGTTCTCGAACTCAACCTAAGTCTATAATATTATAGGAACCAAGTAGGGATTCAAACATAAGACGGTATTCACACTCTCAGGACCCGGATCTACACTAACAGTGAGTTTCACGACCCCTATTTTTACAATGTTTTACTAACTCACAGGGGGAGAAATCATGCTTGTACTCGTTTCATTGACACAAGTGGTTTTGGTTCAACACATTATTACATGAGTTACTTTTATCGTTTTAAGTCCCCTATTCTATAACCGTTAATTGTGGGTTAACGTGAATTATTGGGAATAATACTATTTGGGAGTGACAACCCCCACCCGTGGTTAGTAGCTCTAACTTTGATTGTAGGTCAAATCGGGTGCATAATTTTCATATCAATACAATGTTTTGCGATAGAACATTGGGATGGGGCAATTCAATCATGTCGAGTTCGGCTATGGGAGCTCATGGTAATAATAAATACACACAACTCATGATATTGTTTTTGCGAACAATAGTCACATTTTTAAAACCTTGTGATCAAATGAAACAACTTTATTTAACGTGTCTAAACCTGTGAACTCACCAGCTTTATGCTGACTGTTTTTAGCATGTTTTTCTCAAATAATTGAAGGAATATTATGGGGGCGCATTTTGGGTGTTAGCATATGGAGTCACATTACATCAGGAAGCACACATTTTGAGGATTTTCCTAGCATAGTCTATTGACTTAGGCCATGTTTGTAAAATCCTGTTAACCGTATTTATTGTGAACTCTAGTATGCATTTATTTTTCTTATGTTGGCTTAAGGAATGACTTGTAAACTCTTTTGGTTAATGCATTTAGAAGTCGTTCAATGTAAACAATGACTATGAAACCATTACCGTCGCACCTCGCGTGTTCCTCCTTGGCGGGGTGTGACAGTATGTGTATTTTTCTTAAATCTTTCATTTTTTTTTGTTTTTTCATATATTTGCAAGGTTTTAAGCATTTTTATGGTGATAGGTTTAATTTGGTGGGTTGTTGTGTTCGTATATTGGCGATTTCATGGTGAGAAGATGATTTGAACCATCTCATTTGTATAGGTATGTGTATTTTTCTTAAATCTTTCATTTTTTTATATATTTGCAAGGTTTTGACAATTTTTTATGGTGATAGGTTTAATTTGGTGCTTGTAAATTGTTGGATACTTCTCATATTTCGTAGGTATGTTTTTTTTTGTGTAATTTTTTATTTTTTTCATATGAATTGTTGGATACTTCTCATATTTCATAGGTTTACTAATTTTTTTTCAAATTTTTTTTGCAATGTATGTAATTATACAAGGTTGATTTCATGTTGAAGATTTTTGGAACCTTAATTCGACATAGGTATGTTAATTTTGCAACTTTAATGTGTTTTTTAGTGTTGTGTATGTAAAAAATGGTTTATGATATTGTATTAATCATTGATGAAACATATTTATTTGGTATTATTTATTGATGAAACACATTTCTTTAGTATTGTATGTATATAATTTTATGTTCTTGTTGGGTTATTAGTATGTTGTGATATTATGTTAACTTAAAATTAGAATTTATGTATGTATTTTTATGTTGGGATATAGAATTACAATGGGACAACTATGTTAATTTAAGGATATTAGTATATGTTTATCTTAATTATGTGTATAATGTTTTGTTCTTGTTGGGTTATTAGTATGTTGAGATATTATGCTAACTTATGATTAGAATTTAGGTATGTATTTTTATGTTAAGATATAGAATTACAATATGTAACGTATGTTAATTTAAGGATATTAGTATATGTTAATCTTAATTATGTGTATATTGTAGAAACATTAAGTTAAATGATTTGAGCTAAATGAAGTTGTAAATTGATATATGTGTATATATTAGAAACATTAAGTTAAATGATTTTTTTCGTAGGTATGGTTTTTTTGTGTAATTTATTATTTTTTTTATATTAACGTATTTATTAAGAGATTTCTTATTTTTTTCATATTTTTTTGCAATGTATGTGATGATATGAAGTTGATTTCGTGTTGAAGCTTTCTTAGAACTTATTCGACATAGGTATGTTGAATTTTCAATTTTAATATGTGTTTATGTATTTTTATTGTTTTGAAATGTTTTGTGTTAATGATGGGATATTAGTATAGTTTTGTTGATGAAACACATTTGTTTGGGTATGTTGTATATTTATGTTTATGTTATGTGTGTATGTTAGAAAACATTAAGTTAAATGATTTTTTTCGTAGGTATGGTTTTTTTGTGTAATTTATTATTTTTTTTATATTAACGTATTTATTAAGAGATTTCTTATTTTTTTCATATTTTTTTGCAATGTATGTGATGATATGAAGTTGATTTCGTGTTGAAGCTTTCTTAGAACTTATTCGACATAGGTATGTTGAATTTTCAATTTTAATATGTGTTTATGTATTTTTATTGTTTTGAAATGTTTTGTGTTAATGATGGGATATTAGTATAGTTTTGTTGATGAAACACATTTGTTTGGGTATGTTGTATATTTATGTTTATGTTATGTGTGTATGTTAGAAAACATTAAGTTAAATGATTTGAGCTAAATTAAGATGTGAGTTGATGTATGTGTGTAAGTCTATGTTTATGTAATGTGTATATGTTTAACTTGTGTTAACTTAAGGTATGTATTTTTATGTTTGGATCTTTGAATATGTTTAGCCATGTGTATGTGTATTTTTCAAATTGAGATATAATTAGAATTACAATATGTATTTTGAATATGTTTATAAGTATTTTTGAATATGTTTAGCCATGTTTGTGTATTGTGTATGTTAATAAAGTTTCATTATTGTTTATTTTTTGACTTTAATCTATAGCGACGACATGTCGTCGCTATAGCCCTAACTTTGACTTTTTGACCTTTCTCTATAGAGACCAAATGTCGTCGCTATAGGTAATTTCAAAATTTCTTTTCTTTTTTTTTTAATTATTAACAGAATAAAAATATATCAAAAAACAAAATGTGTCAGACCCCTATAGCGACGACTATAGGAACAACACGTGTAGCGACGACTTTCCTGGGCTATTGCGACTAACCTATAGCGACGACCACACAACGACGACCTGTCGTCGCTAAAACCTATAGCGACGACTTTTCTGGGCTATTGAGACGACTTTTGTCATCGCTATAGGTGGCTTTCCTTGTAGTGATACCTAGCGTCATGCATGCACATGAAGGAAAATCTTGTTAACTTTAAGCACCAAGGGTTTATTTAGTATCTAGTAATATAATGAATGAAAGAATAGAATAGATGAGAGAATGAAATAAATTATGGAATGAAATTGATTATTATCATTCTATTTACATGTTTGGTTACAATATTGAAATGGAATAAATCATTAGTTGTAGACATGGAAAAATGAATAAATAGAATATAATTCAAGAGCATGTTAGTTCATGGTTCATAACATGGGTCGAGTCATGGTTAGGGTCCACGGTCAAGTCTTGATCCTGAAACTGATCAGATCATGGTTCGAACACGGGTGAGGTCATTGTTCGAGTCATGGTTCAGATCTTGATCCAGGACATGGTTCAAATTACGTGTCATGATTTGGTTCATGAGTCGTGTTATAAGTGAAAGCATGATTTGGGTCGTGGTTATGTCGGGAATGGGTCGGTCCATTTCATTCCCTAAAGTAATAAAAAAAAAGAATAATTCTCTCAATGAATGAAAATAATTGGACGAAGAGAATAAATCACATTTATTATGCAATGGTTTATTTTGTTTCTATGTTGTTACCAAGCATGTTTTTTTTATTCTAACATAATAAGTAATTTCATTCATTCACTCATTCATTTATACATATTAAACACTATCCAAATCTTTCTTTTAACGTTGATTAAAGTTATAAACATTAAAATATAATCCAATAAATTATACTTACAATAGAAAAATCTATACTCGAATTCAATAGAATCCGATATATAAATGCAAACGCGATAGACCGCTCTAGAAACTATAAATGCATATGCGTGGCCAGCATTAAACGCAATATTCACAACCATAAGATATTTTGATAGCAAATTGTCGCTTCTTGTTAACTAAATATAAAATTAGTAAAGCAAATTAATAATCAATTCTTTTTTTAATACAACAACCTTACCTATTATATTGTCACTTTTCAGTAGGGTCTGAAGGAAAATGATAGATACAAACATTACCCGTATCCCAATTGAGATAGAGAGTCTGCTCCAAAACAATTCTTTTTTTAATAGTAATGTTTTATTCTCTTAAGTCAAAATAATATTATTATACATGACATTTGGTAACGTTCTTTTTTAATAGTAATATTTTACGTGTTTTGATCAAATGTTTGTCATAAAAAAAAACTCATGGCATTTACATGTATAAGATTATTTACTGCATTTACCTAAGTAAAAAAGTAAATTATATATTTCCTCTGCTAAAACATATTTACTTTCAGGAATAAAAAAGTCAATTATATATTTTCCTTCTCAAGAGGAAATATGTAATTTATTATATATAAGGGTTGAGTAAATCTACCTAAACTAATAAATAAATGTTTTTAGTGTTACATGTCATGTTTTTAAAGCATCTTAACATTTATTTTTCACATCTCTCTTATTAAATAAATCTAATATTAAATAATAATATTAAATATAACTTTTATATATTTTAGAATAAAAAATATTTTTTAATACATTAAAATATATTAATATTAAAAACACACTTTTCTTAAAAAAAATTATTATAAACTAAAAATTTTCAAAAACAATTATTTGAAACACGGTGTTCAAAGAAAAATAAACTATAAAAAAAGCTATTGTTTAAATAAATAATATTATTATTTTAATGCTTAAAATATTAAATCATACAAAATTGTAATCATATTTTATAATAAAAATCATCTTATATATTCTAAATTTTCATTGATAATTAATCGTTATATTTTTTTATTTAATCCGTGTAATACAAAGGGTGCTAACCTAACACATAATAAATAATAAAATAATAATATATATACACACAATGTATTGTTGTAAATTTCAAGTACGTGTAAATAATTTTTACATTAATATTTAAAAGTTAAAGGGTAAAATTACCTTTTATAAATTTGAATTCTCGTTACATACAAAAATAAATAATTAAAAAATGTTGATTATTATTTTTAATAACATAAATTAGTTATATGATTCCATTTTTGAGTTATTTTACATGCAAACTTTATTACACTTTCAAATTTATACAAAGCGTCACTAATTAATTGTTTAAGTGGGTTATTGTTCCTTCTCGTATCATGGAGATATCCTATAAGGTGTGTGTATGTTTCCTCTAAGATTTCTACTGTAATTTTTTTGAAGTTAAAAGTCTAGATTAATAATACAAGCTTGGCACGAAATACAGAAGAACTGGTGAGCGAACTCATAAATCTAGTGGGAGCGAACTTAACAAGTATTAAATTTTCGGACAAAAAACGCATAAAATTACATTACAGAGCGAAAAAAGAGGAACGTTTGTAGGCAATGTTTGTTGACAGAGTTAACTCACAACTTTCATTAACGGTCACTTTTATCCTCTTATATTTTGTTTTTGAACGGCTAAATTTTATTCACCACCTAAATTACACCATAAATACACCTTTGCATGGGATTGAACCCATGACCTCCAAGTCTAAGAGGAAAGCCTCTACCAAAATTTTATCCTCTTATATAATGGTCACTTTTACCCTCTTATAAATTTAAAGTTTTTGAGTATCTATAAAATATGTAATTCATTATTACTTTACTAGCTTTCGTCCTTTTAACTTTAAAAAACATGTTACGTGCTTATTCTTGTATATGGGTCGGAATAAATTTAATTTGATCTGCATTTTGACTTAAATTTTGTTCATAAATAACTCAGGTCAAATATAATACTTCTTCATACATATTTTTGTTCAAGTTAGTCTATATAATGACAAAAATTTTGTTCAGAAAAATGTCTTATCAAATATAATATTTTTGGTTCGATAGTATAGCTTCAGATTTGTTCGAAAATGAGTTCGATCGATAATGATCTATATTAGTCACGCTACATACGCGCGGGTAACAACAGGCAAAATTTATGTTTCATAACAACCGTTTTTACCAACACGAAGCTTACACTTCTCTTTGGGCACTTGACCAGATGTGATTTCACTACTGTAACCAGGTTCAAGACAAAGACAATGCTTCGAGGTTGGTTACGAAGTTTTATTTTTGTTATCCTCACTGCATCACTCGAGGTTAAAAAAACTGGCTTTTTAACCGTAAATATATCCTACTTCTAATACTACTATACTACTCCAAATAAATCTCACGTTGTCTAGATTTGAACCAAGAACATTCCTTCTAAAAGACAATACATCTATCAAATAAACTAGTCGGACAAAACAATACTTTATGAATAATTTCTTCGACAAAGCAATACTTTTTTTAATAATGATTAACAGGTGATGAAAAATTGTATAGATAAATGAAAAGTTGAACATCAATATATTGACTTGCCTTATCCATTACCATATCCATTTGAAATCACATCCACATATATATCCATCAGATATCTCGTAAAGATGATACAAATGAGATAAAATATAGTGATTTTTAGTACCGTAATTTGAAGTGTATATATTAATGTAACTTGCAAATGTTATGGCATTTTCAAAACATAAATTATAACAAATGATAGCAAGAATACACCACAGAGTGACACGAATATATAATTTTCGACAAATGATAGCTTATATATGACATATTTTATTCACCTCTTACAAATCTGAAATACACAACAAAATACACAGAATTACATGAAAATGAAAATCCCAATTTTGAAAAAAGAAATTGATGAACTCTAAGAATTCAAACAAATACGGCCCATCATATATAGGTTAGATCGAATAGTTTTCGAACTTTTTAGTATCCATCAGGTTTGGCAGCGATGAAACTGATGCACTGCACTTGACGAACGTTGTCAAAGCCGATGATACGGACCCATGCTTGAGGGTACTCTTTCAAGCACTCGTCAACCTCCTTCAACACCTGGGATGAGTCGGTACACCCAAACATAGGCAACTTCCACATTGTCCAGTATCTTCCGTCATAGTATCCAGGAGATCTATTGTGCTCACGGTAGACATGACCATGCTACAATTATTCAAAACAATAGAAAAACCATATTATTTAATATACACCGTAATTAGCAAACTAGATGCCTTGGTGACTCAACAGTCAATATATATCAATAAGTATTTTTTTAAAATTTTATGGCATTCTTATATATTAAACTTATTTCAATTACACAATTTTGAAGTTTTTTATGTATTTTTAAACGATTTTAACTCTTTTCATTAACCAATAACTCAAATCAATCTAATTACCTATAATGGGTTAAATTGATAGGAATTTGTGAAATCATTAAAAATATATTTATATATATACATATATGTGTGTGTGTGTATTTGTGCGTAAAATATGATAAATTAATAGACCTCCAACTCGAATTCCAAACAAGGAACCCATTTGCTGCGGAGCAGGTAGTCGACTTCCTTAGCGAGTTGGGCTTGAGTTAGTGTTGGCAGGTATGAAAGAGTCTCATACTTCTTCAACCCAAGTGGTGGCCACACCTAAATAAAAAGGAACCAAAACGTTACATTTTATTTAAATATACCAGATATTCAGACATATCTAGTAAATTTGTTAATAGATCTATTATAATAAAAAAAATTGCTTTACTATTACTAGTAAAACAATTTTGTATAAAAAATATATACCTTCATGCACTGAACTCTTCCACCGTTGCTAGGAAGGGTGGAGAAGTCGTTAGCCTTCTTGGTAGCAGGGAAGGCAACGTTCGACTTGAGTCCAGTGAATGGAGCCACCATGTTGGCTTGAGCCGGGGCGGCTCGGTTAACGGTGGCAACGGCAGAGGAGATCGAAGCCATTCTACTAATCTTACTTGAAAAGATGATCTTTCACCTTTTCAAATTGAGTGAATGAATTTAGTTTTCAAAGCTCTATATATAATACTTCTACTTCTATATGAACAATTGTTTTTCTTCTTGCCATCCAACGGATGAAAACAAATCGATCTTTAACATCTAGTTAGTGTGACCGTTGGATATTGGGGTTCATGGTATAACATGCATCATGTCCACATAATTCGAGGCCTTATCATTTAACCACCAGAAGTAGAGGGACACGTGGCAAACGCTGATTGATCAAAAAATCTTATCTCATCTTCTAAATGAGAGGTAGACATGGAAGGAGGGTGAGTGTAATAATGATTTTTTTTTCATTTACGTTGCATTTGTAATTTAATAATTATTATCTTGTAGTTGCTTTTATATTGAAAATTTTAAATTATTAAAAAAAGATTCATGTTTTAGATAAAGGTAGCAACATATGACGAATTGATAATTTTTTGTTAAAGTCAAAATTGGACTGATAAAAATAGGCTAAATATGCAAGAAATGACCGGTCAAGATGGGTAAGATCGATATGGCAAAAATAAACTCTTCAAAAGGTTAAATTTCTAGAAGAAATAAATATTAGGCTCCAACAAATTAATATCCTAACTTTCAAATGTTGAGAATTGATATACTCCTTTGTTTTAACAAGAATTTTTTCTTCCTAGCATCATCAAATTATTTTAAGGCACACAATGATTAGATCTAACTATCTTGACGCACTGTAAGATAAATGGATATATTTGAATAAATAATTATTGTATTTAATGTGGGTTGAAATTAGTTGCATTGTGACATATAATCGGTTGAGATAGTAATACCTTAATACAATGTGAGTCAATATGGGTACGTAACTCAAAAACTATAAGAATATAATGGATTTCAAAGGGTAAAAATGATCAATAATATATTTGATGAGAAACCATTGAAGATATGATGATAAATTATTTGTTTAGTTACAACTTATTTTAACTTAAATGAAATTAATGTTTTTTAAAACGATCAATTTAAATCCATATGGTTTACTTATAACTCATCCTGACTTGCATCCATTCTAACCCGTTACTCAATCCAACCCAACCCGTCTAGTTTTCTAGGCATAACGATGATGCATTTCTAGACCAAATAAGATGTTGCAAGAAAATTAATTATTATTGAAGTAATAGAGGGAGATTCTGATGCAATGTTGTAAACAAACTAGAGGTGGCCAAACCGGGTTTTTTTGTAACCGGAACTGGTTCGGATTTTTGACCGGTTTTTTGTTGGCTCCGGTTCCGGTTCGGATTTGGCCGGTTTAAGGGTGGAACCGGTTCCAGTTTCTCTGAAAACCCGAAACCGCCCATACCTACTGGTCCGGATACGACCGGTTCCGTTGGCCACCTCTAAAACAAACATTGTTCTAAAAAAGAAACAGGCCTAGACGATTAAGGGGCCTCAGCCCATGAGATGCATCTAAACACTTGGAACAATGTGTTAAAACCCTACAAAGCTATTGAAGTGTTCTAATTGGATTTGACATACAAGTTTAAAGTGATGCTAAGGTCGACTAAACTATTTTAAAAGCCTAGTATTTTTCTAACTTGCATAGGGTTGGTAAGTTGATACACATATGGTATCCAAAGTGTCGATTTTCGCTTATAGTTTACAACAATAGAAGAAGTATTAGCTCACACAAAATGACGTCATCAACAATTAAGAGGAGAATTTTACCCTATGATTTGAGTGGAACAATCCATGATGGGTAGCATACAGGGAAAACTTTTACTTGAACACTTTAAAACAAATTTTTGAGTTTTTCATCGCCAAAGAGGAAAATATGAGTTAGTACTTAGTATGAGAGGTCGGATGCTATTAATGGTATCAAGGGTCACTTATGTTAAGATATATTCTTATTATGATCGTGTATCAAACCTCATCGATGAAGACAAGCCTAGCTCAAAGCGTTGTTTGTGACGCGTAAAATATCAAATTGTTGTATTTTGTCAAGGTGAGAGACACTAGGTCATAAGTATGCCACCTCCTTAAATTCACCAATGTGTATTGTGAGCAATGGTTTTGAATGAGTGAAGAACTTCATCGTAAGCATTATTAAGTGGGAGCTATCAATGATAGGTGATCTCTCGGAAAGTTTTCACTCAAGTAAACAATCTCTAAGAATACAACCAAAGATGGAAGCTCCAATTGTTTGAGACTCAATTAATTACGGTCAAAATTTCTCTTTCATAGTTCTTTCTTAGAGATGACCATAATATTAGTACATATATTTAAAGTAAGGTTCATAAGAAAACTCCTTATATTTTAGAAAACTACTCAAATTTAAGAAAACTAAGAAAACTTATACTTACCAATAATATTTTTTTTTTAAAATCACAATTTTTTATTAAATAGTTAAAAATGTAATAATGAAAAATAAAATTTTAATAAAGATACATGGATCACGACGTTACATATATGTAATAACATGAAATACATATATTTTTTTAATTTTTTCTTTTTTGTACATTTATTACCTTATAACAATAAGAAATGAAACAGAAAAAATGAAAAAAAAAACAAAAACAAAAACAAATTAATTGGTAATGATTATGTAATTTTTCTTACTTTTCTCCAAAATGATGGTTTTTTTAGTAACCCTCTATATGTAATCCTTATGGTTTTCTACTTCGAATTCAAATCGTCATTGTGTACAAATATGACCATATTTGTATTCATTGAATCCATATTACTATATAGTCATAAACTCACACACATATTAAATCTTATTGAGATTTAATAAATAAATTAAATCTTAGTAAGATAAAATATGTTTGTAAAACAATTTTCAACATGTGTTATGTGTATATATGTATTCATACATATATAGCTATGCATTATATATATATATATATATATAGGGAAAGGATAAAATGAAAACCACATCTCAATGAGAAAACCGCGAAAACCATGCAAAAATCATGTAAAAACAACGTATTTTTTTTTGAAATTTTTTTTACATGTTTGTAACACTATTGGACACATTTTTATAAAAAAAATAAAAAAAACGCCGACCAAATATTTTATAAACTCACATAAAACCTACGTAACAAAACGTAAAAAAACGTCAAAAAAAATAAAAAATTTTACGTTTTGTTACGTAGGTTTTACGTGGGTTTATAAAAAAAAATTTAAATATTTGGTCGGCGCTTTTTTGATTTTTTTTTTATAAAAATGTGTCCAATAGTGTTAGACTATCCACAGTAGTCACCCCACTGAAAACCCTTCCCCACTGAAATTTCCTGCCACGTCATTACCCCACTGAAATCCTTTGACACCCACAATGGTCACCCCACTGAAAACCCTTCCCCACTATTCCACGTCATCAACAATTAAAATTAAATAAAAAACATTACTCTAATTTAAAAATAATTCAATATTTTACAAAAAAAACACACATTACATTAAAAAAAACAATAACATATTAAAAATATACTAGTCGGCTTAGATGCTACGAACGACAATATCAGTGCGAACCCTTTCGATATGTTCGACCAAATCGGCTTTTAACGACTCGTGAATGCTTTTGTTTCGCAACGCCAAAATTTGATTATCTCTACGCGGGTCATCAATGTCAAAAGGAGATGGCAGTTCGTCTTCATCGGGAACAAACGGGCTAATCGACTTGCCCTCACATTCAAGTATCATATTGTGTATTATGATACATGCATACATAACGGATCTAATTTTTTTAGGATGCCATGCTCTAGCCGGATTTTTTAGAATATGAAATCTTTTTTTAAGAACACCAAAAGCCCGCTCAATATCCTTCCTTGCACCCTCTTGTGCTACTTGAAACCTTTTCCGTTTAAAGGTTGTTGGACATGTTATTGTTTGCATAAAAACTGGCCATTCTGGGTAAATCCCGTCAGCAAGATAGTAACCGTGAGCGTACTCGTTATCGTTACAAAAAAACGATGATTGTGGAAACACACCGTTTTCCATATCATTGAGTAACGGCGACGAGTTTAGAACGTTTATGTCGTTATTCGCACCTGGCATGCCAAAATATGCATGCCAAATCCATAAATCATGTGAAGCAACTGCTTCAAGAATAATCGAGGGGCATCCGTGATCGCCTCTCATAAATTGTCCTCTCCATGCAACCGGACAATTTTCCCAATCCTAGTGCATACAATCAATACTACCAAGCATACCGGGAAACCCATGATAATTTTCATGGTGTTCATACAAATTCATAACATCATTATAATTTGGTTTGCACAAATATTTAGGACCATAAAGTCGACGGATATTCTTACAGAAATTATAAAGGCACTCTCTGGAAGTGCTGTCTGACATCTGTAAATAGTCGTTCATTAAGTCTGCAGTACTCCCGTATGCCAATTGTCGAATAGCCGACGTACACTTTTGTAACGGTGTAAATCCTCGCTTGCCGCGAGCATCCCATCTCAATTGAAAATAAGTATCCGCAACCTCCAGATCGTTCACGATACGTTCAAATAGAGGTCATTGCATCCTGAGACGCCTCTTGAACAACGTCTCATTATACAACGGTTCGGGCCCAAAATAATGACGCATCAACAGATCATGCCCCGCTTCCCTGTCTCGATTAATTTGAATTCTTCTAATTATAGGCCAAGGAATCTGAGAAGCGTTTTCTTGAGCCATGGTAGACAAAGTCGAGATAAAAAGATCAATACCCTCGCTATCAGAAGATGAGAACACCGTAGAGGATGATGACATTTTTATAAAAAAATGTATAAAAATTAAGAGAGTTTTGAATGAAAATGAGTGTGTAAAATGGTTGAAATGAGTGGTTTATATAAAGATTGATTTTATTATTATTATTATTATTTTTAATTTCTAGCCGTTAAAAAGGATGGGGCCCACAACTTTTGAAATCAACCAATCATGTTCAAGTATCACAACGGGAAGCGGGGGCCGTGGGAGGCTCGTGGGCGGGGGCCGCTACGCAGGGGGCGGTGTTCCCGCGTGAGGCCGCGGCGGGGAGCAGAGCCGCTGGCCCCGCGGCTTAACCGCTGCGTGTAGCCTTACAAACATGTAAAAAAAATTTCAAAAAAAAAACGTTCTTTTTACGTGATTTTTGCATAGTTTTCGCGGTTTTCTCATTGAGATTTGGTTTTTATTTTAACCATACCCTATATATATAGGATTGGCATCCTATAATAACCCACCCTTATTGACATAACCCGAATTAATCCTTGAAGATGACCCCAAATCTTTTGTTTTTTTTTTCAAAATCTTTGTTTTACAAGTACAAGAGTATGTTCTTTTATGTGTTTGTGCAAATTCTTTTTCGTTTGAGATCCTACATCACTGTAATTTGCCTGTAAGGCAAATTACAGTGATGTAGGATCTCAAACGAAAAAGAATTTGCACAAACATTTACAGTGCTGTAAGGCAAATTACAGTGATGTAGGATCTCAAACGAAAAAGAATTTGCTCAAACATTTACAGTGTTGTAAGGCAAATTACAGTAATGTAGGATCTCAAACGAAAAAGAATTTGCACAAGCACATAAAAGAACATACTCTTGTACTTGTAAAACAAATATTTTGAAAAAAAACAAAAGATTCGGGGTCATCTTCAAGGGTTAATTCGGGTTATGTCAATAAGGAGGGTTAACAACGGATCCTTACCCTATATATATATATATATATATATATATATATATATATATATATATATAGGGGAAGGTTCCCCCTAAAAAGTCTATTTTGCCTAAGAAGGCTAAGAAGGATTTTTAAAAACTCGAAAACCGAACCAAACACACTCCGATTGAATTCATTTTTGCGCCATTGGAACCGTTTTATCGAACCCTAAAACCCAAACCTTAAATCATAAACAATAAACCCAAATACTAAAATCAAAACTTTAAAAACAAACCTTAAACATAAAGATAAAACATAAAAGCTAAAAATCAAGCCATAAAATCTAAATTCTAAAACAACTTGTTAAAGCTAAAACCTAAAAGCTAATATTGTAGGGTTTGATGAGACGATTCCAATGTCATTGAAATGAGTTCAATCGGAGTTCGTTTGGGTCGGTTTTGAAGCTTTTAAAAATCCTTTTTAGCCTTCTTAGGCAAAAAAGACTTTTTATTTGATCTTTCCCCATATATATATATATATATATATATATATATATATATATATATAAATGTAGCTATGTCATACAAGTTTTAGAACAAGATTTAATAAACTAATTAAATAACTTCAATAAGATCCGTTTTATACCCAAATACATGTATGTAATAATGGACAAATAAAGTTATAATAAAGTTTACAAAACAAACTTGGCTATAATATAAAAAAAATGGTGAAATCCTGTCATATGAAGGTTTCGAGTCGGGTAATGGTATTGGACCAAATGTCCGGAAAATAACAAAGGTTATTAACAAAAATAAACTAATTTTATACTAAAAGTAAAATCGTTACCTACTATAAAAAAGAAATAACAAAGAAAAAAAAGTTAAAAAAAAAACCTAGAAAATAAAATAAACATAAACATAAAAAACGAAACATTTAAACAGCTTTGACAATTTATACCTTCGTGCTTTGATAACTTTTATATATTATCATGAAAACTCTAGGTTTTGATTAAAATTATCAAATGCACATAAAAAAGATCAAATCACAACGGTACATTTCAAATTTTATATAACATAATATTACAAAATTATTAGAGAAAGAATATTAAAAAATTGTGAGTATGTAACTTGTGATAATCTGGTTAGTTAAAAAAAAAGAAAGAAAGAAAAAATAAAATTATATATATGGTTTAGACAATCTTTAATGAGGGCGTCATATTTTACGTGGCCAAGCCATAAATTTATTAATCCGCCTAAAGGAGTTGGTTAGTGTGATTGGACGTAGTAATATTGTTGGTGAAAGTATGTTTGATAATTTTTTAATTTTTTTCAGAGGGGAACTATATTATTCTATTGTTTCCAAACTACTTTAAATTAAATTGATATTTGCGTGGATTTAAACATGTGACATCTTATCCAGAGGTAAAACCTTGGTACGTTGCGGGTACGATTACTATGTGTGTAACTTGTTACGTATGTGTAACCTTGTTGCTTATATATTTGTAAAGCTAGTTACATTCAATTAACAAAAGAGAACAAAAAACTATAAAAGATAAAGTCAAATGATTGCATAAGTGCATTATATCCTAAAGATGAAGATAATATAGGATGAAAAATACATAAAAATCAACTAAATTAAAAATAACTATTTATAGTCATATGATTTAATAGATTTAATGGATATAAAAGTAATTTTCTTTTAATTTAAGAAAATTGTATTTTTATCGTAATAGATGTTTTGATCCTCAACTAATATAATTCTCATCATGTGTAACTCATTAATATTATATTAACTTCAAAACATGATTTGTATTTTAATATATGATAGTGAAATGGAACATAAAGATATATACCATTTCCAACAAATGATTATTATACATATGATGTTTTTATCCACCTCATACAAATCTGAAATAAACAACAAAATACATAGAAATTCATGAAAATAAGAAATTCAAAATTTGAAGAAATTGATGAACCCTAAAGATTCAAACGAACCAGACCCCTTTATATGGAGGTTAGATCGAATAGATTTCGAACTTTTTAGTATCCATCAGGTTTGGCAGCGATGAAACTGATGCACTGCACTTGACGAACGTTGTCAAATCCGATGATACGGACCCATGCTTGAGGGTACTCTTTCAAGCACTCGTCAACCTCCTTCAACACCTGGGATGAGTCGGTACACCCAAACATAGGCAACTTCCACATTGTCCAGTATCTTCCGTCATAGTATCCAGGAGATCTATTGTGCTCACGGTAGACATGACCATGCTACAATTATTCAAAACAATAGAAAAACCATATTATTTAATATACACCGTAATTAGCAAACTAGATGCCTTGGTGACTCAACAGTCACTTAATATATATCAATAACTATGTTTTTAAAATTTTATGGTATTCTAATATATTAAATTTATTTTTAATTACACAATTTTGAAGTTTGTTATGCATTTTAAAACGATTTTAACTCATTTTCATTAACCAATAACTCAAATCAATCTAATTACCTAAAATGGGTAAAATTAATAGGAATTTATTAATCATTAAAAATATATTTATATATATACATATATATACATATATATTGTGTGTATTTGTGCGTAAAATATGATAAATTAATAGACCTCCAACTCGAATTCCAAACAAGGAACCCATTTGCTGCGGAGCAGGTAGTCGACTTCCTTAGCTAGTTGGGCTTGAGTTAGTGTTGGCAGGTATGAAAGTGTCTCATACTTCTTCAACCCAAGTGGTGGCCACACCTAAATAAAAAGAAACCAAAACGTTACATTTTATTCAAATATATCAGATATTCAGACATATCTGGTAAATTTGTTAATAGATCTAATATAATAAAAGAAAGAAGAAAACATTTACATATAAAATTGTTTTGTTTAAATTTTATCAGAAAATATTTTTCTGATAAAAACCTACTCAAAAATATTTGATTTTTATAGTATTAAAACAATTAAATGCGAAGAATTATGTATACCTTCATGCACTGCACTCTTCCACCGTTGCTGGGAAGGGTGGAGAAGTCGTTAGCCTTCTTGGTGACGGGGAAGGCAGAGTTGGACTTAAGTCCGGTGAACGGAGACACCATGTTGGCTTGAGCAGGGGAGGCTCGGCTGACCGTGGCCACGGTGCATGAAATCGAAGCCATGCTGCTAGTCTTGCTTGAAACTCAATGAACGAGTTCAGTTTTCATAGCTCTATATATAAGAGTTGTACATAAGCAATCCCTTTGCTACTTACCATCAAACGGACGAAAACAAATCAATGTTAATCTCTAGTGATCATGACCGTTGGATCATGAGCCTCATGGCATTTCAGGCATAGTGTCCACATAAATGAAGGCCTTATCATTTAACCATCACAAATGAAGAGCCACGCTTCGAACGCTTATTGCTCTAAAAATCTTATCTAATCTTTTAAAGGAGAGGTAGACATGGAAGAGAGGGTGAGTGTAATAAAGTTTCTTTTGTCATTTATTTTAGGATTTGAAATTTTAAATCTAAAAGAAATTAATGCATATTTTTCAATTTGTGGGACTAAAAATTAGAGAGGTCAATTCATGTTCGATTTAGTAGCATAAATAAATGGAAAAAATTGAAGAATTGCACAATAAATTAAGTTTCACTTATCAAACTTCACGTCCATTGTTTATAAATTTCTACTTATCTCGGATATTTAAAAACATTTGCTTAGATTTAAAAAGTTTCATAGGACAAATGAAAATGATTATTAAGTCTACAGTAAAAGTTTAAAATACAAAGTTGTTTTTGTGTGCGAAGTGTATAAAATCTGAGTGATTCTATCATGCAAGTATTAATTGTTATTATGTTATAAAAGCACACAAACATAGAGTTATTAAACACATATGGAATTATTACGTATATGGATCATGTGTGATAACTTCATGTCTGTGTGATTTTATTATGAAATAACATATAAAATAACGCAGACTTCGTACATTTCACATGCAAAAACCTCTTTGTATTTGAATTGGACCTACTTATATATAATTAAACAAAGTTTAATAATATAATGATAATTTTGTAACAATCAAAAAACAAATCATTGTAACTAAATAATATATTTTACGTTCTCCTGTTAGTTTTGGAAGCATAATTGTTAAATAATTTCTAAGATATTGTTCTCGAAGATATTAAGATAAGCTCAAATATTAAATAATTAATCTAATATTAATTAAGTAGTTAGCTAACATGTTTTAAGTTCAGGTCCAAATAATCAGATAGACAACTAGCTTATTAACATGTGTGTTACACAGAGTTGTATAAAAATAAGTATTACAAAGCAATCAATAATAAAAAAATAAATACACAAATAACAGATAATTTTTAAAATTTAAAAATAAATAAAATTATATTTTATAAATATTTGTATACTTTTTTAAACAATACTAATGAGATTTAAAATTTTGAATTTTTGAAATTATTGGTTGAAAATGAAAAGTTTAAAATGATTATATTATCATTAATATTTAAAGAAAATGAATATTATTTTTCTTTCAAATTTGAAAGTTTGAATTAATTGTATTAAATGGAATTAATTCATGAGTTTCTTAAATATGCCATGTGGATAGTCTAGAAAGACGCCACATGGCAAATGACATGTGAATATGCTAGAATTACGCCACGTGGCATATTGTTATTCTTTTATTATATAGTATAGAGTATAGATCAGTAATAAATTACATAATTACAACTCAAAACATAATTACAACTATTAGACGATCAATAATAAATTACATAATTACAACTCAAAACATAATTAAAGGAAGGAGAAGTGTGTGTACGTACGTAGGTATGTCTTCTTATTTTAAGATATAATTACAACTTAAAACTTAAATTACATATTTTTTCTTATTTTAAAATCTAATTGCATATATATGTATATCCAACCAAAAACTAAACTTACAGACACACACATATATATTCTTTTATAAATTATTAATAACAAAAGTGATCTTTAATCTTTAACTCTAACCAATTCATTCAAACAATTAATCACAACGTTAAGATTCTTGTTATTTAACTTTAAGTTAACCATCAATTATTTTCATTAACGGTTCTCATCATTTATCAACAATCATGTCTCGGTACGCTAGTATACCTCCAAGTGAAAAAAAACTAAAAAAGAAAGAGAGAGAGAGAGAGATAAAAACCAAAAAGAAAAACTAAATTAAGAAGTAAAAACATGATAAATTCAAATTTAAAAAAAAAACTTTTTAAAATAAGTAAATTTTTAATTTTGAAGTCTTAGACTTTTAGTAGAAAAGAGGTAAAATAGTCATTCATAATTTATGTTTAATAAAATAAATTAAAATAAATATATTCAATAATTATTGTAGTAGCAAAAGTATACATGTGGTTGCCCACAAAAAAGAAGGAACATGCTTCTTTTTATTGATTAGCCTAGGGGTGTTCATCGAACCGAATTTCGAATTACTCGAATTTGATTTCGAATTTTGAAATTTTTAAGAGAATTCGAATTCAAAATCAATTCGAAAAAACCAATTCGAATTCGTTCTCCAATTTGAAATTCGATTCTATTCGAATTCGGAATCCGAATTCGATTAGAATTCTAATTGTTTTGATTTTAATTTGAATTAAAATAATATTTATACTTGCTATTTTTATATATTCAAAATACCTAATAATCAAAACCTTAAACATCCAAATATCAAATAACCGACATATAAGTTGTAATATTAGATATTTAATTTAAACTAATAAAATGATAAAAGTTCAATATATAATGCCAATAATAATATACAAAAAACATAAAGTTGACTAGTAATCAAAATATTATAAATTAACAACCAAAATAATTAATTTTTCGAGCTTTCGGAATGACGTTTTTGTTGTGAATGTTTGGGTTTAACTTATTTAAAAGTGTTAAAATTACGGGTATTTTATAATTAAATTGACATTTGTGTATAAGCTTTTAGTTTTATAAACTAAACCACCTAATTAAAAAGTCTTTTTTTTAATATAGTAGTACATATAAAATAATAATATATAAATAATATAAATTCGAATTTCGAATCGAATTAAAAATATGAAATTCGAAATTCGATATTATACTTCGAATCGAATTCGAATATGAAAATTCAAATCGAATTTCGACTTGTTGTTTTTGGAATTGAAATCGAATCAAATTTCCATTTTTTTGATTCATATTCGAAAATTGAACACCGCTAGATCTAGATTAGCCTATGAGCAATAGCCTTAATTGTTTAATAATTGAGCCGACTAATGAGCATAATTTTTTAAAATAATTACCGAATATTTAACTTAACTGTTTAAATAACTTTTGAATTTATAAGATTTTATAAAAAGTTTAGAATATTTTTTAAGGATTGGTATCAAAATTTCATGAGGTCTGATTCAAAATTTATAAAGTGTCAATCAGAGATATCGTATATATACTAAAATGAAAATAAATTAACGTGCGCTGACGTGCCAAATGAGGATCATGTTGATCCGTTCTCGCTATCAAAAGCAAACACAAATTTTGTGCAATAAACTCTCTTGATATCAATCAAAGTATGATAAAAGATATGCATCAGCAACAAGGCATTTTTTTTTGAAAGGTTTGATGCAACGACACCTAAGACATGATTACAACCGTCCCATCGGATTTGACTTCTAGAGCCCATCTCATAATAATCTCTCAATTTGGTAAACCACTTAACATGCCTAAGTTAGGATTCGAACCCAAAACCACCCGTTAGGAAGTCAATGGGTAAAAACTATAAGAAAAAAAAATTAAAAAAATACAAATACCATACAACAAATGTTGTAAAAATGATAATTCGAAATGATACAATATTGTTTTCTCATCATAGCATAAAATTAAAAAAATATATATAAAAAAAACCTTGGATTAAACTTACAGGCTCAAACCTGCTTCTTTTCTCTCCCAATACCCGGTTTCATAGACAAGAACCACTGTTTCCAGTTTGTGTAAACAGCAACAAAAACAAATTGTGAGAAGCATAGAAGCATGATAATGGCTTCAAAGAGGAACGGGTATTTCTTTGGAGGGTTTATGGTCAGATAAACAATGTGGAGAACAAAAGATAAGAAAAGAAGAAAACCCACAAAAAACAATGTCATGCGAGACCAAAAACGAGCTTTTGGTGTGTCGGGTTTCCCATTGGGTGCATAGTAAATGAGGATGAAGATACCATAGAGTGCGATATATGGAAGGAGTAGTTTGTCGCGACATAAAAGTGGAAACATCGAGAGCAAGGCGAACTGTGTAAACCATTGAAACACAAACGGTTCTTCCATGGCTAAGATGCTTGCTGGCAGGAGTGGCAGAAGAATAGACTTCTCATGTACTGTAATTGGAAGAAGGAAAAAAAAAAGAACATTATAACTATTTTTTAACTATCAAAAAAAATTAATTAAAAGAGATATAACCTAAAAGTTATATGTCGCGACATAATAGTGCATATGCCATATCAATTCAAAAACATTATACAAACCTTATGTATTTTAATAATCATTTAGAATCTCAAATATACACAATTCTTACATTATGGTTCTCCATTGAAACCCTCCCTTGTGTGTAACTATATATCATATGCAGCATATAACTAATAATAAAATAAAACTTTGATGATTAAGAGAATAAAATATTTGACCCACCTTGAAATGAGAACAAGTAGAATGAGAGAGAACTATTGAGCAAGCCATACAGGAAAGTTCGGGTACTTGGAGCACGTATTTGCAGAATCATTGAAGGGAGACATGAACAAACAGTCATGAATAGACAAAAGAGTTTTAGTGACTGTGTGGTGAACAATCGCTTCCACTTTATAAGAACTGAAGTTGTACACCAAAAATTAGCCACATAATCCTCGTATAGTCCCCTCTCAAATGGAGCTAGGCGAGATAAAACCTACAAATGTTAAAATAATCACTCGCCAAAGTTTAAACTGATGAAAGTATGCAAAGCATAAAGGTATAAACATGACAACAATGTTTTCACCAAAATATGAAAATTTTTATCATTTAGTCTATGCGACATGCAATAAAAGTTTGTTGTACCTCCAAAACTGCGACTCTAGAGTGAAGATACGGCCACCAAACAAGAGCAAATGTTCCTATAACAATCATGCCCAGCTTTGATACTTCCAGAAGCGTATTGCGACGTTTTAGGCATTTACCCAATAAATAGCTGAAAAATGCAGGGGCGTAATAAGCACTCATCTGCGCTAAGATATAAAAGCACCTTAGATATACGGCAACATTGTCTGGTTATATATTTTATGACTAAAATCTGATTAAAAAAACCTGTTTGTGGTTGAGGGCAAGACTGAACAAGAATGAAGAAACAAGATCTTTGTCAGAAAGTACAGCTGCAACAGCTCCAACAGTAAGTCCTAAACTTATACAGTTATACTGTAATTGAAAAATAGAAAAAAAAATAAGATATTGTTTCGAACTGAATAGTGAGAATATAAATTCAGTAGACGTTTATGCATGCCTGGAAATGACCATGATCAATTAGGATGAGACATGGGTTTACTACAATCATTGCAACATGCCATGCTATGTTTCTTTTATCCCCTTTCGATTGGTCTGCAAAGACTACAATAAGCCACAGAATTGCAGGAAAGAATATGAGGATATCAGAGGTTAAAACCGTCCACCTCATTAGCAGTTTTCTGCAGGAAAAAGATATATGAGAAATTGAAAATTTATGGGCATAGTTACAAAATATTATCAAGAATGAAAAACAACCTACCCAAAATAGGATTCATGGCCACGTGAAGTATAGAGCAAAACCGATTCAGGATGGAAGAATTTCAAGACAAGACCGTGAACATAACTTTGATAAGCAGTAAGTGGCGGGTAGTCAAGCCCCCAGTAACTAAGATCATTTTTAGTTGTGTTTTGATACCATTCGTTTACTGGAAGATTGGTTGTGATCTCCATCCAATGTCTTTGTGCTTCGAAGTCTCCATATTTAGGTGGGTCACCTGCTCCAGAATATGGGTGTAGAGATACACCATACGCACAAGAATTGCAAATAGACTAACACAAAAGAATGGGGCAGAAATACCCGTGTTAGTCAACCACCACCGTGCATTTTTGTTGTTGACCTCTACTTTCACTGCCTTTGTTACCCTTGACTTTTTCATCTCGTTTGAATCCTATAATATAGTGAATAATCTTAGATAGACTTGATTTGTAGGAAAAAATAGAAATATTAAGGTTACCAATATGTTCCAATAAAAAAATGGTACTCACTACAACTATAGATGGCAATGGACCGGGTATGAAACAGGTATTATTAATCCTAGTTGCACCTGTTAGGACTGGAACTGATAAGAATATACCCAAACTGATAGGCAAGCACCAGATTCACCCGACTCAGCACAGCCGGAGCCAGAAGCCGAAGTTTCAGATTCAGTGGGGTTTTCGTGGATTAGCTGTGTTTGGACAGAATCGAGCAATTAAGCTGTGCTATTGGAAGAATGGAGTCTACACACGTTTCTTTTATTTTAGAAGTTTAATTATTTTGTGTTTGTTTTTGTTTTAGTTTATTTATTTTATTGGTTGAAAATTAGATGTCAGCAATTAGAATTAGTGTGTACGTGGGAGGTTACCACTTCTTGTGCTCCTTATGTAATGTCGATCATGAATGAAAAGAACTCAGTTTTTGGTTCTTAAAATTTACTCTGTTTAAGAGTGTCGTCCATTGCTATCCTGATTTGTGGCAGAATTGGGAGGTGATCTTGGAAACTAAGAGAGATTCTTGTGGTGAAGCTTTATCAAGAATTTCAATTAGGTTGCCTTTCAAGGTTGTTGAGTGGTGAGTCTGTATCTCAACTCTTGAAGTTTATTTGATTTGATTTGATTTTCGGGTATTTGATCCACTTATCCTAACTCTGACTATCACAAACACTCTCGTAATGCATGCACAAACAGAATGAAGTCTGGTATCCTCCAAGATCAGATTACTAACTCAGAAAACAAAACTTATTGAATCAAAATTGAGGTACAAGAAAACCTAAAAATCTAACCCCTATTTATAAAACAAAAACCCAACAAAAGTCAAACTTTTAATCCCTAAACTTCTGCCAAACATAACAAAACTTATCTAAAAACTCAATCCTAATCTAAACTTTAAACTCAAATAAAATAAACCAAAACCAAATAAAAACAACTTTCTACTTTGACCCTTTGACTATTTGATAATTACAAGATTAGTCCAACAATCACCCCCCCTAATCTTGTAATATCCCTTCTTCTCTTCAAAGTAGATTGCTCACGCTCCTGTAGCCTCAGTCTTTCACTTTCTTCACGTGTTCTTTGCTCAGCTTTACAATCCCATCCAGTCACATCCCCTGTCAAATCTTTGTTGCCATCATCACCCTTCAAAGCACTCACGTGTTCCTCAATAATTTCCCCTTCATCAATCTTCATAACAGTGGAAGAAAGTTTCATTTTGGGGTGGGTCTGTCCTCTTCTTCCTATCTGCAGGTATAACAAAACCACGCTGAGGAGCTGGACCATTGGCGGTGAAATTACAAGGACCAAAACCAACAACACCTCCCTGGTTTGCATCAGCCATATTCCTAACCTGATTCACACAGAATCTGTTCACCCAGACCCAATTTCAACTCACTCAGAGCCTTCTTCGATCACACAGATCCTCTCCTACTGGCTCACTCAGAACCAGGTTTGATTGTTTTTGATCACGCAGATCACTTCCTACCCGCTGGCTCACTCAGAACCAGGTTTGGTTCACTCAGAACCTGATCTTGAAACCTTCACAGCTCTCGATCATCTCTTCTCAGCCATCACAGCTGCTTATGTCAGACTATCTTAGACCTCCACCCTCTTCAAACCTATCACAGGTAATATATAACACAATTGAAGCCCTCACAGCTCCCCCTCTCCTGAATCACACAGGATTGTGTTTAATTCGAAGCTCTCACAGCTTTCAATCAGCCTTATCCAGCCCTCACAGCCTTCGATAGCAAGTTTGAACCTATCACGGGTTCTTCCCTTTGATCGTTATCACACCTGAATCGCACAGGTCTGATCAATTTCTTGATTGCGTCACGCAATCAGCTCTCACAGCCGCCAACACCAGGTTCGAACCTATTGCAGGTTTTCCTTATGATCGATCCAACCTGAATCACACAGATCTGATCAATCTTCTTGATTCCTTCACCCAATCAGCCTTCATAGCCTCTAGACTCGATTTCGACCCTAACCCAGTCGAGTTTGCTCCAGTCGACGTCTTTACAACTCCCAGACAACCTCGATTGAAACCCTTCGATTGGAACAGTTAGTCGTTTTGAACAAGTCTTCAATCTTCACCTGTTATTCGACCCACTGCTTCCGCTGCAAGCCTGCAACAGCAATCACAGCAGCCAAAGGCTGCTGCCTTCTTGACTCCGAACTCGCGACTCTCAAACCGGCAGAGACTAGCTCTGATACCAATTGAAGTCTGGTATCCTCCAAGATCAGATTACTAACTCAGAAAACAAAACTTTATTGAATCAAAATTGAGGTACAAGAAAACCTAAAAATCTAACCCCTATTTATAAAACAAAAACCCAACAAAAGTCAAACTTTTAATCCCTAAACTTCTGCCAAACATAACAAAACTTATCTAAAAACTCAATCCTAATCTAAACTTTAAACTCAAATAAAATAAACCAAAACCAAATAAAAACAACTTTCTACTTTGACCCTTTGACTATTTGATAATTACAAGATTAGTCCAACACAGAAAAGAAAAAAAACAGAACATGAGATTGGTTCGTTGATGTCATCAGCATCCACTTGTTGCAACTTCGATTTATTATTCGGGTGCTCATTAAATTACAAAGGCCTACACATCTATTTATAATAATAGGATTAGGATTAACGACTTGGGAACAGGTAACATCGTAAACTTTAATTAGGTAAGTTGCCTAGTTCTATTTTCTGCACAAAAGATCTAGAGCCAGCTGCCCTCCTCTTGGCTGAACTAAAGCCTACATCCCCAACAACGACTGATTATAAAACCCTGTCCCAAACCCATACCCATACCCATACCCATCGGGCACTGGTTACTCATTATCTGTCTAGGCGTCTACTAAAAAGTATATCCTTTATAATCTTAGGTGCTTACAATTACTCACCAGGAATTCCAGGTGCATTTCTACTCCATTCTTCTTTCATATTAGAAATTGATCAATAAGCTAAAGTATCATATATTTTAAAATTTAAAGAATACAAGTGCAAGAATATGAGAACAGGTGACAAGATTCGATTTTCTAAAATAGTCATAAATATGTGAATGTCGTACCTTTTTGGACTTCTTATCCTATTAATGCATATTCTCCACTTGGGCGCAAAACCGCAAATACAATTCAAATGCATAAAGCATTATCAAGAACAAGGCACCTTAACAAGCATTGCTAAGTATCCAACAACCCTGACAAAGCAACCAAATAAAAATCCACTGTGTAGCAAAATATAACACAAAAAACGGATAATTGTTGTACTAACAGAAACATATAAACTTTATGTAAAGAAGTAAAGAACTGATCAAGTCGTACCTTCTTTTTTATCTTTGCCTCTGAAAGTTTCTTTAAGGTTTCCTGCTTTGGTGCTGAAGAGCCTGCAACTTAGCATAAAAAAGAAGCAGAAGCCCAAACTTAAAAACTTATTTTAACACAACGAGGATTTCTTACAAAATTATGATGCTAAGATACTAGATAATAAAACACATGTCAAATGAAACATTAATATATGTAAGCCACAACATATATGCAAACGAAATTAGGGCACTAGAATTAAAAGTTTCAAATTAAAATAGACAAATCGATGTGTTGTACACGATAATTAATCGAAAAATGGATAGGCAGTAACTAAAATGAAAAGAGGAATCAGCTTAAAAAGTTGATGAATGAGAATAAGATTTAATTATTTACTTCTTTACATAGCTAACAACTTTCTTAACATGACGTTTTGAAATTCAAAACCTTCATATTAAAAACGTACGGTTAAAAAACTCTAAAAAAAAAAAAAAAACAAGGAGATGGATCGGCTTGGTTTTAAAAAGTTTGAGGCGCTCTGAGGCATTTAGACCTCAAATGCCAAGGCATGAGCCATGAGGCAAGAGCCTCACGTACGTGAGGCGTTGCTATGTATATAACAAAATATGTTTTATCTACAACTAAAAGATGCATTTGTCTTGTCTTTTTAACATATTGGGCTTTTTTTTATGATGCAAACCATAATGAATCTCTAATCCCATTGGTTGTTTATACATATCCCCTCCTACATACCCAACTGCTGAACAAATTTGACCCACAAGTTTATAAAGCACTGCCTCAAGACCGCCTCACGCCTCAGGCGCTATTTTTAAAACCAAGTGGATCGGAACCAGGGAACTTTCGCCAGGGCCACAACAGGTCAATCAAGAATCAAATTCCTTGAATTGTGATAGAACAATCTAAATCAAATGCGCATTTCAAAACAAACTAATTCGTTTGAAACACTAATCAATGCACCAAATAACATCAGCCAAATTTACAAAAAAAAAAAAAGAGAGAGGCGCCAAAACATATCATCTAAATTCAGGACACGGAGGCACCAAATCACAGAAGCTAAATTCACAATTGAGGAAACAATTCATTGCAACAGAATTAACTTATTTCTAACCAATGACAATAAAGAAAACACAACAGAAAGTAAAAAGGTGTTTAACAGCAAAATTCAGATTGCTACTTATATTTAGTTAAAAAAGTTTGAATTGTTATCAATTCAACCATGCACCATCTGAAATATCCAAATAATCCAAGACATGTTTTGAATCAAACAAAATTGCAGAATACCTGTTTGAAGTCATCGATATACTTTGAATCAGACCAAACAACCTAACGTGTATACTTTCAAATCTTAAATCAAACCTGTTATGGAGTTGCCGATTGAAGAGTCACTGATTTGAATTTGCCAAATTGCTCTCTGTCGAGTTAGACTTTTCACTTTTCCGGTGCACTCTCACCGATTTGGTGCTCTCAGTCGATTAACTTATGATTGGAGCTTGGACGGTGCACTCTCGCCGATTGGTGCTCCCTGCCGCTTAGGGATTTAGGGCTAGAACTTAGATGGTGCCCTCTCGCTGATTTGGTCTCTCCTGCGTAGGGCAAAATGGGCGAATTAGGTTTGGTTAGAATCGTTAACGGGTGGGAAAATATGCCGGTCAGGATAGTGTTCACATAACTTTAAAGAAAATCAGTTTGATTGTAGATGAGTTGTTTTATTAATTTATTTCAAGTTAAAGATCACAACTAAAAAAGCAAATAATTTATTTAAATAATTGTTAATCATATTATAATCAAATATATTATTAATTATTCTTATTTGATTGAATGCGTTACATTTACATAGTTTTACCCATTTCAGACTACAACACAATAATTCTTGCTCAAATATACCCATATATTTTTCTATGGGTCAAGATTTCATGTCTTGTATATGCCAACTCTAATGTGTTGTTTGTTTTCGTAAAAATGTCTGCGCAGCCTCCTTGTCTGCGCCGCGCGGACCACATGCAGACATTGACATTTGCAGACTATTTGTTTTTTCGAATAGGTTTTCGTAAAAATGTCTGCGCAGCCTCCTTCGTGGTGCAGATGTGGCCCAGCCGCTTCTAGGCGCTTCCAAAGTCTGTAGAGACCACCCATCACCGTCTGCCACCACCACCGGCCACTTATAGGATCTTCTAAGGTCTGCAGAGACCACCCACCACCATCCCCCAACGTCGGCCACCACTGCCACCACCGTCCGCCACCACCACCACCGTCGTCCACCTCCACCATCACCACCGTCCATACACCAACACACCATTTTATTTTAACATTAAAAAGACGTTAAAAAAACAAACATTTTTCTTCTTGCAGACTGCAGACAAGTAGTCCACCTCTTCTTTTACAAATGTTTGCAGATGTGGTATGTAGATTGCAGACATTTTACCTCTTAAAAAACATACAATACCTAATCCAACTCCGCCAATTAAGGGTTTAGGTAATGATTCGAATGATTCTACATGTTATGAGACGATTCAGTAGTCGAATAAAGGTTTTGGGTTATGACCATGATTTGGGGTCATGGCTCATGGTGCATAATTTTGGTTACTTGTAACAACCGGTTTTTAATAATGAATGTATTGTGAATAATCGTTAATTGAACGATTGTGGTTGTTGTGATTTGAAAATATGTGACATTACGTCATCAATGGCAAGAGCACATTTGGTCATGCTTGAAATCCACGATGATTTAACAATTTTGGTTATTAGAGGTTGATAGTATGCAAGAAATGATGAATGTGGGCGAAAACCGTGCGCGAAACGGAGTTACGGATTGTCCGGAATCGCGAAAAGAAGTTAAAAATCAAAAATTGGATAAAAACCACGTGGGGCGGTACGCCCCAACTCAGTGCTCCAGTTGGGGCGATGCACCTGGGTCTGTATGTCGGCAAAAATTTGTTAAAACGATCAGATGGCATCTGGAAAGCATATTTTTCTTCTTTTTCGACATGTTCTTGCTCCAAACGAAGAACCCAACAATTCTAAGCATCTAAACTCCATTTCAAAAGGTTTTAAACATCCGGATCGCACCCAGGAACATATCTACAACATCTGATCGTTGTTTTGCAACTGAATATCCATTCAATTGGGTAACGATTCGTTTTATCCTACTAGTTTAATATTTATGAATCAAATCTAGTTTTGATTGTAATACTATGATTATGGATGTTGATTATTGCCTAGTTGATAACTAGGGGTTGTTAGAAACGAAGAACTTGATATTTTGACGGTGAAATCTTCGTTTTGAATCCGGGATAATGTCCGGTTGTTATGAAACCCATATCATGGTGTGATAACTAGTAGGATGGGTAGATTATGATTTTGAAATGAATTATGGATTATAATCCATGGGTTAAACGACGATTATGATGAATTGATGTTAAAAATTATTAACAAGTTATGATCTTAAATAAAAATTGAATAATAAAAGTAATTAAAGATCGTAACTAATATAATTGAACATCAATTATTTGATGAAATGCCTAAGTGAGGCATGAAACATGATTAATTGTGATAATTGACTAAAACTTACTAAACGTAGTAAGATAAAGTCATTTATGTGATAAATTGACTTTGAGCAAGTCTAATCAGTCAAGTGTGTTGAACTTGATTGTATGTGCTATACGTGTTGAAACTAGTTGTATATATGTATTTTGCAACTAGGTGGTGGTAGTGGAAGTCAAACCACTAGTCATATAGCAGGAAAGGAGCCTGCAGTTGCTAATCCTTTATCTGATTAAGGTAAGTAATCCCACAACTATGACATCATATAATAAATATTGAATTTTGTTGTTGAATGAATTATATGATAAATATGGCATTGGTAATAGGGGAATGTTGAACAATAAAAGTTCAACAACCTATGATAAATCCAATACCTTGGTGAATAATAGTGTGGGAATTCTAGATGGAAGTACCAGTGGGTGAACATCTTAAAACTTGAATTATATATGACTCCACAATGGTGGATAGCCAGAGGTGCTGGCAATTGTCTTAGATGGAAGTACCGGTGGGTGAACATCTTAAGACTTGAATTATATATGACTCCACAATGGTGGATAGCCAGAGGTGCTGGCAATTGCCTTAGATGGAAGTACCGGTGGGTGAACATCTTAAGACTTGAATTAATTATGACTCCACAATGGTGGATAGCTATAGGTGCTAGCAACTTGTCTTAGATGGAAGTACCGGTCGGTGAACATCTCAAGACTTGAACTAATTATGATATCACAAATGTGTAAATAGTCAGAGATGCTGACAAATAGCTATGGGGGAAGCACAGGAATGTGAACACCATAGTGTAATATTGATTAAACTATTGTAAACAATAGTTGTTGATCGATAATATGATACTATTAAATTGTGACAGTCAATTCGAATATAAATGACTCAATTTGAATGTTGATTGTCAAAAATGTATTTTTACATTTTATTGTTGTGAAACCATTGGGGTTTACTTACTTAGTTCTTATGAACTAATGGGAATTATTGTGTGATGTTTGTAGGTCAAAAATGACATACACGGCTGTAAGGATCGAGGTGGAGCAGGAATCGAACGAACAAACCTTGTTGCAAACGTGTGAAATTTTGGTTTAAACTTACTTATGTAAATAAGTATTGTAAAATGTGTGACACGTTTACTTTTGTGTTAAACTTTGTTTAATATCATTAAATAAAGAAGATCAAACAAGGTTTTAAAAATGAAAAATTTGCTGGGACCAACTCTGATATTATTTTAAATTGTTAAATAGTAACCGGGGGTTACATTACTCCTTCTATCTAGCGCTCTCAAGCTGAGGTAACTCGAAGCTTTGAATGGCTCCTGCCTAGCTTCCTTCCCGTGATTAAAGTCTTCTGTTTGCAGTTTTGAATCTTGCTATGAGTGCCTTTACCCTTCTCTAAGAAGCCATAGGATTGTGCTATGAGGGAGGAACCCTTTCTTCTAATGCTTCCTCCTTACTCTTCTAGTATTGGTTTCATGCCGTATTTCACTCAACCAAACCAAACCAGCTCGTGAAATACTCGGGATCGGATCGTTTAAAAGCTCGAACGAGCCGAGCCTTAACGAGCCCGAGCTCGAGCCCAAAAATGTGGCTCGTTTAGTTTTCGAGCCCGAGCTCGAACTTTACATATCGAGCTCGAGCCGGCTCGCGAGCCTTAACGAGCTTTTTCTTTATATTACTTTTATTTAATATTTTAAGTAGTATTTATTTATAAAATTAATTATTTTTATATATAAAATTATGATAAATATATTAAATAAATATTTTATGTCAAATTTGAAAATATAATTATAAATCTAATTAAATTAGTAATTAAAGTAAATAAATCAAATAATTAAAATATAAACGAGCCGAGCCGAGCTCGAGCCTAAATTTTTTTAACGAGCCGAGCTCGAGCCTCGTAAATAAAACCCTTAACTAGCCGAGCTCGAGCTCGAGCCCTATTTAGTCTAAACGAGTCGAGCTCGAGCCTTGACGAGCTCGGGATCGGCTCGGCTGGTTTACACCCTTAATTCAGATCATGATATAGTTCATACTTCAAGTTAATAGTCAAATCATGGATCGGGTCAGGTAATTGTTTGATTTATAAGCTATGTCATGTTTTTGGTCATGATTCAGGTAATTGTGCAAATAACAAGTCGAATCAGGGGTTAAGTTGTAGGTAAGGTTATAGATTGGGTCAAAGTATTCATAAAATATAAAAATTTAATTCAAAAATCATTCTATTAATTGAATACAAATCTTATAAAATAGGATTCAATTTCTATATGATTATTGTTGACGTATCCGAATCCGGGTCGGGTTTGAGTAGGGTTAACTCGTGCGTTGTTATCCCGAGCGTGGATCCTATATGCAACAATATAGAAAACCTACGTTAGAGGGCCCAAGGGGGTTATCCCCAAGGGCACTCCGACGCTCAAGTTAGTAATCGACACAAAATAGTGATATGTATAACATATGAGCATGTAAAGAAGCATATGAGGATGAAGAATGAGACCCATTAGAGCCTATTGAGAAAATATGTGTTTGATGCTTACCAAAGTTAATAATGAGAGAGTAGAGTAAGAAATATATATTCCTAGTAGGTGAAGGAATAGACAATTAAGGCATTGTTTGAGATTTCATTTAAAAATGATTTATTGACTTGTTAGCTTTTTCAAAAAGCCAATAAGTTAATAAGTGTTTATCAAACTTAAAAGGACTTTTGAAATAACTTTTTGTAAAAGGGTAATAAATTGTTTTTCAAAAGCTAAAATCTTTTTGAAAAATGAGTTATTTTTTTCAACAATTGCTAAAAAATTCTTATCTAAAATTTTTAAAAAATATAAACATATACTTTATTTCAAATTATAATTAATAACACTTTTGATAACCTTTTAAATAGCAATCTCAAACACTAAAATAATGATCCATTGATAATAACCAATGATCATTTTTATCATTTTAAAAATTTATTTTAATTTAAAAAAGTTATTAAAAATATTTTAAAACTTTATTTAATAAGTTAATTAAGTTTATGATAAAAAGTTCTTTTGAAGCTAAATACAATCTCAAACAGGAAAAAAGAACATGGATATCTAATATTTGCATGAACCAAGGATATAGTTTCATAGAACTTAATTCTCTGATAGATGTTGTATGATAGTTAAGTGTGTATGTTAATGTGGATTTCCACTGCAAATGGGGTGATTGAAATGTGTAGTATTCCCCTCTATTTATAGAGGGAAAATAGACTTTACCCCACCTGGCTCTATCCCTGCTAAGGTTAGCCAGGTCATGACTGGACAAGCCCTGCTATTGTTGGCCAGGCCAGCCTGGTTAGACATCCTACATCATCAATTATCAAACATTTTTTTAATAATATAAAATGGATTAGCCGATTAGAAATTTTGGGTTTGATTTGGGAACATGGATAGTTGGGATTGGGCGGCAAGTATATAAGAATCTATATATGTTAAATTCCCTATTACTCATTTACCAAAGTCGGTGACTTAACTGGTTAGCTTGATGCTCCCATTCTCACGTATACGATTTCAAGTTGTCGGCCGCCTCACTCTCATCCTCTCTTGGGATGCATCGTCTATGTACGTGGGTATTTAGGGCTGTACCACGCGTTCGTCTGCACCTCCGTTTCCACTTCTTTTCGGCTGTTGCTTCTCTTTCCTATTTCTTTGTTTCGTAGGTATGTAAGCTCTTCTTCCATTGATGTCTTCATCTTCATTCACCTTTTTTGTTTATTTTACGTGTGTGGGGCTTCGTCTCTTCAAGGTTTTCTTCAATTTTGGCTAGGGTTTACGGTTTGGTCAAATAATGGTTTTAATATTGATTTCTTAATCATATGACTGTTCTAAAATTAGGTTTGATTTGATGATATATATGATCAATATGTGAAATTAGTATGGTCCTACGACTTCGTTGACATTTTGGTTCTGCTTCTGTAAATATGTGATGCTGATGATGTTGTATTCATATGATTATGTTATTTGGAGGCCCTGTATTCATATGATTATGTTATTTGGAGGCCCAAAAACTAAAGGCACAAAATTAATGGTGTCATTTAGAGAAGATGAAAGATACATTCAACCTAACACATGCATGTTAAGAGCAACTGGGAACTGTTGTAAGAAAACTATGACATTTAAAAAAGCACATAAATATACCTTCAATTGTTAAAAATAGCTTTCTGTCTATAGAAAGTTTAAAGAAATTATTGGATTATCAGTTACCATAACACCATTCAATGAATACAAGATACAAGAATTTGCATACCTAAATTATAACCATAGATATAAAGATAATGAGGGGGAAAATAGGTAATTTAGCATAAATTCCAAGAAAAGTGTATATGACATTAGCACAAACTTACATAATATGCAGCCCAATGACAGACCTAAGGCTTCAATTTAGAGTCCAGATTCCTAAGCAATTCATAAAGCAGCCTCTGAATGAACAATAAACCTTCAGCTTCAATTACAACTTACTATAAGATAAAAAGGAATAATTATGTGGCTGATTATTAAAACCTTTAATATAATTTCAGGAGGGATGCAATTAACAAGTAACTCGTACAAATTTCCCCGAACTTGGAACAACCTATATAAATCATGAAATTAGGTTAACAGTAAAGGCATATAAATAATATGACAACATATATGTACTGTAGAAAGTTTATAAAGAAAATGATAATTGAGAAACAAACTTTTAGGGCTCTGTTCTCTCATCATGTTAAATGCTCCAACAAATCAAATTGGCATGCGTTTGGATTTTTTCCTTTGCATCGATCGCACACAGCCACGTGAGAGGTCCATCGATCGCAGGTAGGCAGCCACGTGAGAGGGTTGGCAATCAAAGCCTCTTAAGTAAACTGTAAACACGCATTTTAACTGATAATTACTATTTATTATTCGACATAAAGATGACGTTCCTCAACGTATAAATAAGCTTCATCCAGTATCCTTTGTTATTCATACATGGTGAGAGTAGCTGGTCTCGTGAGTTACAATTAAGTGGTTTGAAGTCTTATTAGATTGTATTGATAGTTTTTGGTCGTTTGTTTGTACTGCATATGTACATTTATTGCCTTCAGAATACACAAGACTTTTTGCATCCTAATAAGAGTCAATACAACATAAAATGTATTTGTTCTGGTTGGATAACACCAACATTTTATAAAACTTTCTTGCTATTTTGGTAGTGTTGGATGAATGATTAGTAGATGATTACTTTAGTAACTATTAGAAATACCTCTTGAGTCAAATAGGAATAGGAGGCATCTGATGGATTCTCTTCAAAGAATAAACAGACCATAACTACAGTTATAATATTAAAGGTTATTTCCTAGAGGATTACAATTTGCAGAAGAAGAAGAAGTTGAAACTACTTATACCAGTTACGTTGTCGTTCTTTGATATATGTGGTTTGAGACTAATTTGACTGATGAATAGCCTTTTTGCATGTATAATTAACTAATGATCATTAGCCCGCGCAATGCGCGGACACCTTTACTAGTTACTTTAAAATTTTAATAAATATTAACAATTTATATATATATATATATATATATTAATTTTTTTATTATTTTTGTTTCTTAATATAATGTTATCCGAAAATTAAGCATTGATAGCCAGATGAATTGGCAAACTATGTTTAAGACTATAGCCGCTTCCTCCGTTTGCCCAGGGTTCAATTCCTTTCACTATAACAGCCTTTATTTTATTTTAGTTAAATAATACTATTTAAATGTAATACTACTATTTAAATAATACCAATAATTAAATACTAACGAGGGGGATTGACTCGCGCTCCACAGTGGGACGTATGCGATTTTTGATAAAAGAATATTGTAGGATGATATATAGTTTATTATATAAGAGATAGACCTTGTATATAACTATATTTATCCTTTTATGTATATCCTTACATTATACTTTCTATTTTTGACATCTTTGTTTCTTTTTTATTATTAAAAACTAAGGATGGGATATTTTTGGATTTATTTTGTTGAAATCAAACTTGTTAAAGCGTTTGTTTTACTTATTTGACTTGTTATAAGTCAAAAATCAACCTCATGTTATTTCTATATTGCAATTTCATTTTGTAGATAGATACCATTAGCATACCATATGTCAGTACATAAGGACGTTTTTAAAATATAATTAAAGAATAAATATTTATAGATAGATTACGTAAATCTTCGAAGCAATGAATTATATCACACTCAATGATGTGTTTTATTGAATCAGGAGATCTAATGAAAGAAGTGAGGTCATAAAGTAACGTTGCTCATTAATTTCTTAAGACACGTTTAATAATATTCTCACACACTAATGTAATATTGTTAGGATTGAATTCACTTCTTTACATAATTTGAATATTTGATTCATTCAATAGACTTAACAGATCATAAATACTCCTTATAGGTCGATATACCAAAAGTTGTCATAATTCATTATAATATGATAAGAAAAATACTAAAGGATCAAAGGATGGTACAATGTGATTAAAAGAATACAACACATCTTGACAAACACAAAGAGCAATAGACAGCATGAAATGATCATAGGGTCAATAACATGCTTTGATGGAACAAAGAGTAAAACACACAAGATATGATCAATGAATTAGTAAGCCCATTTTAAAAGACCAAACCATATGCTATAATAATTTTGAATAATCAACCTTGGCTATATCGCCCAGTTCCTGGTGGCTAGCACATGAAGACTTCTGCCATTTAAAAAATTATTAAGCAAGTCAACTTAGTTCAAATAATTACAAAATATAACACATGAAAATGACAACTGATAAACTTAACAAACTCAGTCCACTCTCTCATCCTCCTCCTTCATAATCCTTAAAACAAAACTTCCAATAACAAATACATTGAGGCAATTTATAAAGGATATAAACATAAGCAACTGATTAGTAACAAAGTATAACTTTCTCTTTTAGTAAAGCATATTTCCAAGATAAGTTTGTGTTTGAGGCCGTTGTTTGGCCAAAAGCAATGAAAGCCAGTCTAGCATTTCAGTGAAACAAAAAAGCCATAGAGCAACTTACAGTCTCTCTACTATACATTATGTCATAATAATTGATTCTTGCATGAGTTGGTCACAAATATATATATCACCGTCAGCAATAACATAAAAATCAGAATCAAAATAATGCATAGGCATCTTTGAAGAAAGCCAGCCTTAACAAACTGAAAATATAATAAATTTCAGATCGTGAGTTTAATTACCTTTTAATACCACTGTCATTAAGACTAATGTTTTGTACAGTAGATTACTATACTTCTCTTCAATATCCAAAAGCAAGAAATCATCATATTCCTCCATTTCTGTCATGAGTAGGTCCCCTCGTCCGCTATCCCCTGTGTCTAAGTCGAGTTAGCTGCCCCTGCGTTTTACTTTTACCAATAATGAACCTCAGGCCAGCCCTATGGACTCTTCTAATATGCAAAAAATTTTTGATCAAAATAATAATTTGAATTTGACAGAAAAAGTAGATCATACACTTCGTGTCTATTAATGTAATACAACTAATAAAAAAAAAATCCAATCATTTAACTTCTTCCAATCTATAATCATTCATGAGAAAAATCTTTGGTAGCTCTAGCCTAAAAGTGTGATATTGCAAGTGTGATGTGTTAAAGAATGTAATGTTAAGTGCCTTAAATGAGTTCAGTATTACCTAAAAAAAGTAATGAGATGTTTCTAATATCAAAGTGGATTTATTACACACTTGATATACAAAATGAGTCTACACAATATAGATCTTCAACTTAAGTGGTCGTGTTGAAACCAATGAACTACTTACCCTCCTTGAAACCACCTCCAATAAGAAATTTTAGCAAACTCAAATCCAAGATCAATGATTGGAATTCTTTTCTCACACTTTTTATGGTTTTATGACTTTTTAGCCAAACTTAATCTATATATGTGTGTGTGTATATATATATAATATATATATATATATATATATATTTTTAAGTGGTTACTAACTGTCCAAAATGCCCTCTTATATTAAAAAAATGGAAGATGACACATATCAAGATCCCATGAAGTTCACTTTAGATTAACCATTAAATGATAGTTAATGAGTTAGTTCATTTTTCAAGTGTTTGAATACTTTGAACTGGAGATAAAGCCACATATGTAGTCACCAAAACTCATATTAGCTATTCCACCAATCTTGAGGCTCTTCTACCCATAAATCACTATCTTGATCTAACATTAGTTAATGTTCAATCGTCATGACATCCAAATGGTCATTATAATTAGAAATCTATAGTGATCGGTAAAATTTACCAAATCTCCTAGGGATCATAAAAGATCAACATATACAACTCTTGGTTTCCTTCTTTAATACCTACAAAATGTAATCAAAATTTCGAGTTCTCATCAATTCATTCTAATTTACATGAATTACTATGATGTTAATTAAACATCAAATGGATAAGCTAATCTATTTTCTTAAGAAAACCTGCTTACAACACATGTTAAAAAACGGCCGCCTAAAATCAATTATAATACCAAAATAAAATTATTAGATGGCTGAAAAAAACCCTCTAACGGAAGTGGTCAAATTTGGGATATCTACGTTTTTTTTGTTTCGATTTGGTTGATGTGCCTCTGACCTATTAACGAATCCCTACAAATCAAACAAATTATTTATCAATCTCACAAATAACCAAGTATTTTCAACAATTGAAACATTGTAATATTACCATATACGTTAGGGTTTTGAAACCCACACACCAGAGGCGGCCAATGTAACCAATCAAAGATGACGGAGCAGAGAGAGAATACATAAATGAGTGCACGTAAAGCTACGGGATCTCCCGCAACGTCGTCGGAAATCCACACCATCATCAGTCAACACGCATCATAGATGGATAAACAATCAGACACGACATAGCAAGAGAGGCAACGATTGGTCTCCCCGCAACGTAGCTGCACACTAATCGGCCGCCTCGGAGCCATGATCTCTTACAACGTCGCTGGACTACCACACCATCATCAGTATACATGCATCACATACGGATACAGAGAAATAAATACCTACGACGGTGATCATAGAATAATCTGATCCGAAACTGGTAAACGTCGTTTAAGCAACAAATTGTACGATTGGAACCTGGAGATCAAATACACGCAGCAAGAAAAGCAGGAAAGAAAACCCAGAAATGAAAAGCTGAAAGAAGCAAGAAGCTATAATAGGAGGTTAAAGGTAAAGTGGTTGTACCAAAAGCATATAATATATGTACGAAATGAACGGTAATTCCCTCTCACACCAGAATTTGGTTTTAATTTTTATCTAGTAAGTTGAACCCCGCTCGTTGCGGCGGTTTTAAGCGTGATTAAGTAACTAAAGATAATATATGTTGTGACGTTATAAAATCATGTCTTTTAAAAATAGTGTTAAGAAAGGCAAACGTGGCTTGATTTTGAATTAGATTTTGAAAATAGACACGAAAAAAAACCGTGTAGTAGTGGTACACAAAGCAAATTCAGTAAGATGCCAAGTTAATAGTTGATTTGAATTTCTGTGAAGCAAGCCGTACCACCATAAGTGGATCCTGAGCATGAGTCATTATGTGAACAATTATAAAAAAATATGCCAAATGTAAAAGGAATATAAAATAAAAGATAAATAACTTTAAAACTGTAATTTGGCATCTGCTTTGAAGCAAATTTATATGGCGCATATCCAATGAATATTCTCTGTTTAGAGAATTATATTTTGAGGATTCAACGGTCCTACGTCAAGTTCAGGTCAATGGAGGAGCATATAAAGAAGACAGTTATTTTCAAAGTAAGTTATGATGTATTAATAGCATTATTTAATTTAATTTCATATTGCCTTTTTTATCTCCCTTCTTAAAACTTTCCGAATCTCCTGGCATTTTTTGATCTAGAGTTCCTCTATTTTTCTTCTCCATGTAGGAGTTCCTATAATGCAAGAAAGGAATTAAAAAAAAATTCAGTGAAGTCTGTAAACACCCGACCGATGGCGGAAACGTCGGGATGCCACGAGGGATGTGTAGATTGTTCAAAAGCTCGTGGGCATCTAAATTAAATCATCACATAACATTCCATTCATCAAATTAATTACACAAAAATCATGTCTATCATGAATTAAATACTACAATTACACAAAGAATTAGCTAAACTAACTAAACTCTAATCGCCATAATTTTGTTAGTTTTAGCTAAGTCCAAGATCCTATGTGATGATGTCCAAAAATGAGAATTTATCTTCTGCAACCTACTTAGCTTCATCACCTGAAACATGTAAGAAAATCAAGTGTCAACTACGAAGTAGTTGGTGAGTAATCATAAGTTTTTATACTTAAAAGTATTTTATTAAAATGAGTATACAAGATTTTGTTGGAAAGGGTTTATAAAAATGTTTTGATGAAAACGAGTATAAAAGCTTATGGTCTTCCTGAGAAAATCCACAAGAGTACCTGTATGAGATAATCCAACCCATCTACCAACACACAATCAAACACATACACAAACACATAATCACATATCCAATCAGTCATAGTAATCATAGATAATCATAGTCAATAATAGATAATCAACCACATAACCATTCAACCAATCTCAACATCAATATTCTCAAATATATATGTGACTATACATGGTCATTATGAATTAACATAAGTTAAAAACATGATCCATGGAGTGGAAGCTATCCACGTGGCAATACATGAAACCAATGCAATTAACCAATGTCAAAAGCAATGTTTCACGGAGTTGTGATAATCCAGGTGGCAATACATGTAATCTTTGTTATTGATCGAAGTCAATGACAATATTTACACGGATATATGCATATAAGTGATAATCCATAAGTAATGATAATTCTAAAATGTGAATATCATAGTGATAAACAGGTATTATCCTTGTGTTATCAAAATAATATTTGAATTTGGTATACATGCTTCACCTCCGAGTTTTAAAACAAAACAGTTTAAAAGAAAGGGAGGTTATGAGAACTCACCTGAATCCTGAATCCGGGTTCTTGTAAAATGCGCGCTCGCGTAAAAGAAATCAAAATCAACCAAACTTAATCAACCTGTAATTATCGTGTGTCGGGTATTCATAAGTATACGTGTTCTATTTTAATTATTCTCACATGATCACTTTTAAATCATTAGGTGTTTCCCCCCACTTAGTTTGATTAGTATAAATTGAAACGGATCACCCAATTCTCTTATAAATGTCCATCATTAAAAATAGTTTAGACTTGCTAGTTGTTAACTACTTAATATGATACAATTTGTTGTGATATCTTAGATTATACCCACATACATGATCAATTATACTTGTGACAATTGCAGGTAAAC